>VCRD01002426.1:69723-99541 GCA_006783055.1 Trinorchestia longiramus | reverse complement strand
AAAACTGTTAACACACTGTCACTCACGTATTCCATAACAGGAAGTGATGAATTAATTAGGTGGCAGCACAGTGGTGGCAGTCACGCCACTGTGCTAGCTCTCAAATTGTTTCTTTCAGCTTTAAAATATGGTAGAAGAAACATTGAAAATATCTCGAACTTGCGATATTCATAATATATGGCTTATATGCAGATAAAAGCACTTCGTTTACTTGATTTATCGTCTAATTCTCCTCGATAGTGAAGGTAAAATGATAGCAAGCAAGTAATCTGAATTAATCAAAATTAAACGAAAATTATTGACATGACATGAACGAAAGGCTCGTACATTGAAGTAAATGTAGTTCTCCATTTGTTCTCGATATAAAGGTTATTATTGAATGCGTTTCATATAATTACGATAATAAAGTGCCATACCTAGATCCACAATGTTTTGCAATAATTACGGTACAATTTAGTGTTCGTGGCAGTGCTTGCGGTGCTTAGCCTGAACTTCTAACTCTCTAAAATTTAATATTTTGAATAATAATTTACTTTCTTCGGGATATGGGAGGAAATTAGTTGTAAACTTTATGAAAGGTATACGTAGATTTTTGTGACGTCTTCTGGTTTCGCGGCACACTAGTGTGCCGCGACACCGTGTTTGAGAATCACTGATTTAATGGTTAACCCGTAAGCACATCAGAAAAATGATGACGGGGAGAGAACGAATGGAACGCTACGGACGGCACCTAAGAGAAGATCACGGAGCTGTAATATTAGCGAGAAATAGAGAGCGTCAAAGTAATATGTTGCATATATTTTACGCCTGATTAGACCCTACACCGTGCTAGTAACACGGGTCCCGTTGGTTCAAAAGGAATTGTGTAGTGGACGGTTAGTGGTGCATGTTTGTACTCCTGATGGCCGGCTGCCCGTCTTTCAGTACTGTCAACACTGGTGCACTCGCTAGAATTGATTATTCTTCTTCTTACCTCGGCTACTTCACTTCAGTTATTAATAATCGACAATAGAAAAACGTCCATTTCTTGGTGCGTATTTTCTGAAGTGAACAAATGAACTGCAGCTTCGGCAGTACTTTTTATCATAAACTCAGCAATTGAAAAATTTAAGTAAAATTCCAGGTTTGAGCTCGGTTGCGCTGCCATTGTGTGGCTCTGCGCTGTGTGGTAAGCATGCTAGTTGTCTCCGTACCTGAAGGAACCTTTAGCTGTGCATTGTATTTGAAAGGAGGAAAGTTCCACTATGATGGCGATTCTGTCAAACTTTGGGTTAAACTAAAGTTCATTTTCATCTTGACACGTTTCCTGCGATTGCCTCACCGGTACAAATCTTGACTTTGTACATGTAGTCACTATAAGGCTCCGTAAAATTTACACCTAAGGGTCCCACTGATGTGCCACTTCGCGGGAAATGTGTTAAAGAAAGTGCACCCACCCTCCTCATAGGAAGCACTCTGCTCGAGTAAGGTGACGCAGTTGCTGCATTGAGTGCCGTGTTGCATATTCTAGTTGTTTGCGTGACTCGTGTTGCGTGGTTCACTTTGTGGGCGCTGTGCTGAGTATCGACAGGTCGAAGTGGTCTCCCCCGCTGCTCCTCCCTACTTGTTTTGCTGTTCTCTATTCTCTTTTTGTCTGTTGAATTGAAATTTTCGATATGGGGGGCATATAATTATGTTTACTTGTGGAGTTTCGCAAACTTTCAAGCTTAAGAGTTGTTTTATTTACTGTTTTTGATTTTAAAGCAAAGTTTAGTTTTTTCTTATTGATAGTTTTTGTTCATAGCATAGTTTGTACTGCGTTATCTGGGAAGCTCGGTTCATGTGCTACTGAGGGCACCATGAAGATCTTACTGCGTATTAAGAGCGTTTGAACCTCCTTCACGCGTCTGCTCTAAAGGAGTTTACAGAGTTAGGTATCTCAATGTATCTTGAGGGGTAAACAAAATTCACGAACTTCATTCAGAAACTTTAAAGAGGAGGGAGAAATTTACTGATAGTCTCTCATGGTCCCTGTGATTTGCGTGGGATTATTTTTCCAGCGTAGTTTGAAGACTCAACGCTCTTCCAATAATATGTAGGATCCATGAGTTACATTCAGGAGGGTCTGATGGTAGTGTCTGTCCTCGTCGATGCACGTTGGTAGGATTAGCGCTCCTCAGAACTGTAGCTACTCACTGCAGTATCAGCCACGCTTGTTGCTAGAGGCTGTTAGGAGTTAGTTTTCTCTTCCTTTTTCCTTTCCGATATTTTACTTCCTTCAATCTTTAATTGTCTCGTTGAGATACTCCCTGCAACAGTCGAATCCTTCATCGGATACGATGACTGAACTGATGTGATAATAATAGTTTGTCATCGTCGGTCTGTGGTTGAGAACTGTTTCTCAGTGGTACCTGCAGCTAGTTGTAGGACCGACAACGCTGGTTCCAGGAGTTTATTACGGGTTTGATGTGGACTTGTTCGTGTCTTAGGTTGCTCGTTTCCTCTTTTCTTTCGTATCACTATGTCGCTCCCGTGCCTCAGTGTTTACGTTCTTGTTTCTTATTTCTTATCACTTCAGCTTATTCATTTTTTCGATGTGCTCTCATTGCCTTTTTCACTGTTTGTACTGGACTGTGCTAACAAAAATGTTAGAATGAAGTAATTTTGTAAGGGGATTTGAATCAAATCTCTGTAATTTTACTTTGTAACCTTGAGTGAGCAGAAGCCGTTTTCAAGCCCGGAAAACAATACAGTACAGTATTGTTTTCAGCAGTAAAATCTATTAATTTTATATAGTTTGGTCCTGCAGGTTTGTTCGCTCAACGCACTTTTAAAATTACGACTAAGTAACACCAGACTCTTCGGCCTTATGTATAAATGAATAATACTCTCCATGTTCAATGCGGCAATAATTACCGTTAAAGACGATTAAAGCTCGAGTCAATTGTTATTTTACTCTGTTGCAAGGTCATGTCTCAAGGATAGTCTCGACTAAGCCCACTTTACTGCTGCATGGCGTGCCAGGTATCTGTAACCCCCTGATGACCGACGTCGTGTTCTGTGTGTGGGCGATGCCTTGCATTGCTTAGCTTCAGGACTCAGGGCAGTTCCTGGCTCGTTGCACTCATTGCCAATTTGTTTGCTAGGGCATAAGCTGCGTTGCTGTGCGATTGCTTCCAGATATTCTGGCAGCAGTTAATGAATGCCACAGAATTGTTCTTTGTAATCGTCAGTGTATAGATTTTAGTAGGAGCAATTCTCCAAGCGTAAACCACTATTTTCAGTAGAATGTACTTTTTATAAAAATTCTCAAGCGATGTTATTGCCACTTGGTAATAATTTTTTTCATCTTTGGATATCTCATAGTTTATGTAAGAGTGTTAATTGGTCCTTTGGTCTCAAAGAGGAGAAAAGTTGGAAGAAATATTTGTAATTGATGTAGTGGATATGCTATCTTACTTTGACACTATAAAGAGGATATGCTGGACTCCTCAGTGTCTCTTAGGAAGATAACACTAATTATTTCTGTCCTAGTTAGCGTTCTCTAGGACTGTGCACTCTCTAGAGATGACCTGAGTTAGCTTCAGCCTTGGCTGTGGTTGTTCAGTATTTAATGTCCGATTAGAATCATTAGATAGAGCGTATTTTCCATGTGCCATTCCTAGTTTTCGGAGAGCTAGCTGTACAACTAATATTTTTTGGGAAACTTTCGCTCGAACGCAATTGTTTGTTCTTTGGCAGCTCGATATTATTGATAGTGCAAGCTCTGCTTTAGCTACTAATCTAACAATAGTATTTCTTATAATGAAGCACTGTCAGTTGTGGTTCAATAACTCTGTCAAGAAGATAATCAACGACGGGAGTGTTCCACAGTACATGGGGGCGTCTTTCGTCGTGGCGAAATTTTCTTCCTAATTTTGTCTTAGTTCTCCCTACGCTTAACACGTTAACCGCCATGCCTGATATCAGAGATTTGTCACTACCGCCACGACTTTACCATTTTACGACTTTATCATTTAACCTTCCGTAAATATTTTAAATTAATTTTTGAAAATAATTATTAAAAATTTGGAAATGTACCACCGGTGGTACATGCGGCGGTAAGTGAAATCCTCAAATGTACCACCGGTGGTACATGTGGCGGTTAACGTGTTAAGTGTAGGAGCGCAATAAATGTTTTTGACCACTCAATGCTTACATGTCCAATAGCGCTTACGTCGGAAATAGATAAGACAGCATGCACTCAGCCTTTAGAATCGCGTCCAACTGAGGCAAATAATTGGTCTCGTGTTTAAAATTGCCTCCTTGAAAGGAGGGCGCGCACGCTAGCGCTGCTATTGCTGGGCCAGGTCTGGAGAGAATGTTTTTGTAGCGATTCTCATCGATTACTGTACCATGCAGTCACTCTGCCCGCGTATGTCTCTGTGCATCTTTGGTGTAGTGAATGCACGGAAAAATCTGCTCCTGTTCAGTCACAGCCTCTGCTTCAGTCGTGCGATAGATTGTGTGACCTGAAAACTTGCTGCTGATCAAAAGAAGTGTTCCTACTTTCAACTTTTCTCCAAAATTAACCACTATCAATGTTCAGACGCGCCCAAAAAGGCTCACGCTGGTCGGAAACAGTTGTACACAGTCTGGAAAACATTCCGGTATTAATGTTCCGGAAAATATTGTGGAAATTATTGCTCTCGTTTCTTGTAATTTTTTATAATCATAATGTATACCGTTAAAAGTATTAAAAAGTTACCATGAAAAGTAATATGATGTATGAGTTATATTTATATATTTTTCCCTTCAACTGTTTCCGACCATAGGGACCTTCGCAGTCCATGACCAGTTTTTTTAAAATGGTTTGCTAAAGGGGGTTGTTCTCGGAGTATTTTGAGAACTTGATGCTTTTCGTGTATATGTAGGATTTCTGAACAACTCTCAGAAAGATGTACTGAGTGTCTATCGTCATTAGTGTATCTCTGGAAATTAGAATGTTTTATACGTGCTTGTGTAACGAGCACAGTAATACTTATTACAGGAGGCTGTAGTATATTTAGTTTTGTTGTTGAGTAGGGTTTGTCTTGATCTACTCATTTACATGGGGAGATCAGCATTCCGAGACATTTATCTTATGCATCAGGGACCTAGATACATTCTACCTACTACATTCTTCTATGTTTTGTATCGTGGAAATGCTTCTTGATATTGTTAAGTCATGATATTAGTTGTTCAATTGGTCTGATGTAGGTATATTTATTACTGATTTTTAGAGGTGGTGCGGATATCCGCATGAATTTTCAAATCAGCATCCACACTTTTAAATGTGGGTCATAAAATAATGCATTATTATAGTAAAAAGTCACAAATCCTTTCATTTCGTAGATAATTGGAGACCAATGGAGTAAACTTCATGCTGTGTTTAATAAATACTTCTTCTAGTGCTTGTATGATGCATAGGATGAAGTTGAAAACTGATATGTGCTTGTGCAAGGGACAAATTGGATGCAACAAGAGTGAACTTGTAATGCAATACTGAAGAACTCTGCCTAACAGATATTTTTTGAAGAAATTACCACAGTGATTGACAAATATCAAAGAATGGAACGCATGCATATGTCAGAAGATCCTCTCCTTTGGTGGCGTACGAAGGCTCAGTTGTATCCTTCTCTTGCTACACTTGCTAGGACATACTTAGCCTGTCCCTCCAGCAGTGTAGCCAGCGAGCGCCTATTTAGTGGAGCTGGCATCATTTATGATAAGAAATCCAGGTTAACGTCAGAGCGACCACAGAAACTTTTGTTTTTGAAACGCAAGTTGACAATAATTACCTACAATTATTAAATGTAAGTAGCAGCTTTTTGTGAATGGGTGGTGGCTGGGGAGAGATTTGTAGGGTGCATTTGAGTTGTGTTCTCGTCCTGCATCCTGGTAACACATCATGTCACTCAATACTGTTACTTTTAAATTTGTGCCACATTTGTAATAATTTTTCATTACATGATTTCATTTATAAACTCTAAATTACTAAACTACTTTATTCATTAGTTGCATTAATTGAAGAAATTATTGCATCTGGCATAACTATGTTCATTCATTATCTGTGGCTGAAACTCATTTTTCATAACTCAACATAAAAAAAGGCAGGACATCGCATCCGCGGAATTTGAAATTCAAAATCTGTATCCGCGGATATTGAAAAATCTACATCCGGTACATCTCCACTTATTTCTGTTGCTCTTTATTCTATATTTTTCTTGCTTACAAACCACCATGGAATCGATAGTGTACTGTACGTATGTCAAAGCACTCATACGATTTTCAAACTAATGAAATTGATAGCAGCATACATCTTCTATCGTTACATGAAGTCTCTTACTCGTCAAGAAAATTACGTTACCTGAATTTTTTTAGACGCGTAGTGTTTATGGCAAACTAGTAGCGTTCCTCATCTTCGTCAGTTTCTTGGATTTCGGTTGTTTGATGTGTTGATGTTGACGTCGATCAGACGTTCCGCACAGCCGATATGGAGTCCGACCTGACCCTCGTCCTGGAAGCCGTTCAGTGCTATGCAGACTTGCCTCTGTTCCAGTGTTGTTGTGTTGCCGTCCTCCGTGTGTATCCTGAGTGTGAACCTTGGCTGCGTCTTCATTCTTTTATTTCTCTGCTAAAATCATTAGGAATACGTGGAACGTTTTGATGCATCTATAGATCACGAGTAATTGGTAATGCGCTGGGAGTATAAATGTTTTCCTTTTTTAAGATGATCAATCTACGTTTATTTGCGTCTCCTGCGCTTAATTGTCAGCACGTTCACGTTATTATCTTGAGTATGTGAAAACGATATACTGTGACTGTGCTAATTTTAAAGACTGAAATCGCTAGACCAAAATATATATATTTCACGTTTGAGGAATGTGAGATTACCTCGAGCAATTCAAGCATTTTTGTTGTTATGCAGTGCAAATAATGCTGTCAACTTCAACCTAATGGATGTCAGAGAACGCGACGCGAATAACAAATCGTGCGTGGTGGGTCTTTGTGAAAAACGAACTCCCTCCTCGCAACCATGGCAGTCTAACAGTGCAGCAACCAGTGATGCCTTCGATGCGAGGCCTTGCTTGAGAGACTCCTGTTCGAGTAAACTCAAATACTCGGTAGTTTCTGGGCTGTAGCATGCATTTTTTCTCTTGTTTTAGCCCCTGCGATTCTTCTCCAGAGGATAATGGCGCTGTTGTTTCATACCCCGTACAAAAACAAGACCAGGTTGGGCAGTCAGATTTGGTCAGCAGAATATACCAGGGGCCAGATTATTCCCCTAATGTATTCGTGTGCAGCAGTGCGTCGCAATGTAATCGTGTCTACGGCAGAGCTTCTATTTGGAGCGTTGCCTCTTCTCAGAACTCCGACGAGGAGCCACATGGCTCTCAAAAGAAGGACGTTGCGTGTCTGGAGGATTTTGAAGATGAAGATGGCCTCTCTTGTCTTATCGTGCCGACGTTTTCGATGCCGCAGCTATTACACAAGCCCGAAGCTGAGGTTCCTCTGTGGGCATGGAATTCTGAATCCACTCATGTTCCAAGATTTTCTCGGGGTTCACAGCATTGGGGACGCTCATCAAGGGACAATCCTTCCAAAAGAGGAGTGAATAACTGTAGGTGTTGCAGAAAACGAATTTGCAAGTATTGTGAAGAGACGTGCCTTAAATTCCGGTCCAGCGAGTTTCTCCCGGGTAACACGGATGTCAGTTTTTTATCTACCAGTTCCGCCGTATCGATTCGAGTCCCACCGTCTTGTTCCCCTAAGAAATCCCTCTCTGGAAAGTCGCATAGAATTTCGGAAACTTGTTGCGCTTGTGTTTGTGCAGAAAGTTTTGCAAGGAAATGTGCTGATGAAACCACTGTCTGTGAACGCTCTCATTGTTTCCAAAATAAGAACAGACGTTCTATAGACTTACCTCAATCGCTCGGAACTTCGGTGTCCGTGATATCGAATTCCATTCACGGGCCTTGCTGTTGCCGAAGTGACAGATCACAACGGCGAACTGGAAAAGCTGCGTCGTGTCGCAATGGCTCGTCCAGCTTCCGAACTGTTGGAAGCAGTGCTGCCACGTCATCGTTATGTGATGTGGGAGTTCTACCTGATGGAGAAACCATGCGGGGGTCATTCATCGCTCCCATGATGCCTGCATCCATCATTTCGCCCTACCATAGAAAGATTCAGTCTGAGAATTTTAAGGCTCGTCTTTTCCCTAGTGAGAAAGACTACAGTTACAATTTTCTTTTCACTGTTTCTTTTTCTTGTTATCTTGTACGATTTTATCTATAGTTTATGAATTGTTGTATTCTTAATTATAAAATGAGTTCTTAACAAATTTCTTTCGCCTACGAAATGCAGGGGGTTTACGAAACCTCTACAATTAATGTATTTATTAGAAAAGCAAATAAAATATATGTGTAAATTATTGTAAAATGAGAATTAGAT
This sequence comes from Trinorchestia longiramus, assembly GCA_006783055.1. Lineage (NCBI taxonomy): Eukaryota > Metazoa > Arthropoda > Malacostraca > Amphipoda > Talitridae > Trinorchestia > Trinorchestia longiramus. The sequence continues at coordinate 91,090 of VCRD01002426.1, read as the reverse complement.
ATTAAATAGTTTCTTACTTTATACAAAACATCTGTATATGCTCACCATTAGTTGCATAAAGCACATCCAGACGGTACTCAATTTCAGTACAAACCCTTGGTCAGCAGTATCCTATATCTTTGTTTGATACACAATATGTTTAATAATACCTCGTAGAATCCTATTACTCCATCTGTACTGGCAGCAGTGTAGATGAATTTCTGAGAAGCTTGTCTTACACTATCGATGCTTTCTTCAGATGTCTTTGTTCGCCCACTCCTCTTTTTATCCAACGCTATCCGTCTTAATAAATCTGTTATGCCATGCACGAACGGATGGACGTGATATTGAATCTATTCCATGTTTAGTTTTGTAGTTTCTTCGAGTCTGTGTCTCCGATTTTGTTGTAATATGTTTTAGCAGTTCATTCGATAGGGCCTCTGTTTTTTTTATCAGCAGAATAACTGAAAAGCACCGATGCAGTGTGATTAACAACTTTTTAACAATTTAGTACAAAACAATAAATCTGATAGAGATATTTCATTAATTACGTTTGTAATAAACTTGTTTAATAATTGTAAAAAGGCTTAATGAACACCCTACATTGAGACCTTCATTAAATATTCGGGCTCACGAGTAAGTTTGTCAAGTAAAATGTTTCCTGCCTATTAAGCTTTATGTTTAGTGCGCTTATGATTTTCAAAGCTCGAGTGCTGCCTGTGGATGTTACGGGATCTCAATAATCGGCTGAAAGCTGTACTGGTGACAGCAGGGCTGGTTAACACGTTGCCTCCGATTGCCTGATTGGTGTAAAACTTCACTTTGTACGCTTATAGTCACTACAAGGATCTGAAAAAATTATAGAACCTAACCTAAGTGGTACACATACGTACCACTTCGGAGTCAACGTGTTAAAGTATTCGTATCGTTCTCCATAACCGAAGGTGTTTTTTGTACAAATTTTGATATCCCTGTTTATATGAAAATAGCGTTAATCAGCTATACTGAGTTTGCGGTTTTTGTTTTTTCAGCTGCGACAATTCACCGGTTTACCCACTTAACATGACGTAGAGTTCTCTTGTTTGGACGCGGCCTTAGAACGTTTGTGGAATCTATCATCCTAAGTACTTTCAATATTTTGAACTGAGTAGAAACGACTCAATAGATCCAGAATTTTTAGTTGGAAAAATCCATTATTGTTTCGTTTTTATATTTCGTTGAACTTTCCTTTTCCTATCATGGAGGTACTCTCGATCAACGAGAAGTTGATCGCGACGTGTTCTGTATTATTTGTCAATTTTTACCCTGTTTGACTTTATTACTCAGGCTATCAGTATTGAAACTCTATGTAACATACGGTAAGGATGCATTGCTTGACCGAACCTCTTCGTATTCGCGTTTCCGTGGTTGATATTTTCCGTTAGTGGATGCACTTTTAAAACCCTGCGTTGCATGACATCCACTAAACAACTATGAATCTCTGTACAGGTGGGCCTACGATCGTGACCACGATAGTGCCTCTGGGTCCGCAGTCGACACACATGATCTGCCCTCACTGTCGCAGTGAGGTGGACACGGCCACGAAGACCTCCCCTTCCCCCATGGCCTGGGTCGCCAGTCTTCTCATCTGCTGCTTGGGGTAAGTACTGTTTTCAGGTGAATGAAAATGTTAAATCAAATTAAAGAAATTAATTAAAATAAGTTGAATGAAAAATTAAGTATTGTTACTTTCCAGGGTGACCCCAATGTACGCATTATATGTGCTTAACTCTCCGACGGAACGATCCAGTTGTATCTCCTGAGATCGCAAATGTGTTTTTGACGAGGCCAGTTAGTGAACATGTTACACATTGTCACTTTCTTACCTGCATGCTAGTGGTAATTTTTGGAGTGCTCATAAATTGCGGCCTAGAGGTGAAGATTACATCACGCTGCTATAACAATTTTTTGTGCATCCGATGCACTCCCTCTGGTTGGAAACATTTGGTGCATACAACTAATAACGATGGTCGGAAACAGTCGACGCATTGAGAAAGTCTTTAAGTTCAAGTCATACGTTATATTTTTAGTGTTATACAATATACTGTAAAAAGTAAAAAAAAAAATATTCAATATAAAAAATATGCATTTCCATTGAAAGTTACTCAATCATTGAAGAGGATATTTAGATATTTCTAACAAGGCTTGCAAGACGGCTGTCCGTTCTTTGTTTATTGAATCGTGATTTTAATGACTGATTACCTTTCACAGCGTTTTCTGTTTTTTTTATTTTTTTGTTACAGCGGGTGGTCTGAAAATTCCATTAATGTCCTTGGATAGAATCGATCGTTTTATTCGTTATTTAACAGGAGATGAATTATACCAGAGTATACAATAGTGCTAGCACACTCGAGGCTAAATTTCACAACACACAAAATAAAACATCTTTAAAACACTAAAAGTCGGAATGTTTTGTTGACTGTGCACCAACTGTTACGGACTGGAGGGAGTACTAGGCTTATTTAAGTGCGCTATTGTTTTAGTGGTGGAAGTAAGTGCTCTCTGAGCAGTGGAAGGTTATGGTGTACCCGGGCTGTGGTAGATGTGGTGACTATGCAGTGGGTAGTGTGTAATGCTAAATTAAAATAAAACTCATGACGGGAAAGGAAGCAGAAATGCGTTTTCTGTGTTGGAGGTTCCCACGTATAATATAAGTGCATAATTTTTAGGTAACGTACTCGTCATTCCAAATTGGCAATGGTATTTTGATGAGGGCGTGGCTTTTCTCTTGATTATTTATTGTAAATTTTATTTAGTGGATTTAATTTTCTATAAGATGTAGAGTTTTGAACTGTAATCAACTAGAATGTTGCTTGAAAACCCAACAGATTTTAATATTATTATGGGGAAAATGATAAATATATTTGAAGAGCTCTAGTGGAACGAAATATTTCCAAGGAGAAGAAGCGATTTAGCTAGGCAAATAAAATAAAATATTAATTGATATTTTGGCCTTCTGGGTATCGATCTACGGAAGCAATAACTGTTATTTGCGTTGTTCTCGGGTTGCCTTGATTTGGGTTCTAGAAACCTACTGCAAATATCACTATGTAGTGTAATTCTTTCTTTTAATTTGAATGTTGTCATCGCATGGAAACAGAATTATGGCCTTTTTTAATTATTTAACTGATTCTTTGACGTTCTTTGCATGACAAGTTTCTTCAATTTTTCTATTAAAACTGCTGATTAAGAAAATCTCGTCTCACCTGCGTTAAAGGTTCGCAGTCTGACTCCTGTTCCTAAAGTATGAGAGGCTCAAAATGAACGAGGAATGACTTAACATCATGCATGACCACTGGATCTCAGTAGCTGCTATGGGATGTTGTAGTTGGGATAATGGTAATAATAGTGATGATGGTAATAGTGACAGTAATAATGATAACTTTGCTCTACATTATTGCTGTGATGATGTAACGGATACATGTTACATGTAATGATGGTAACGGATGGACTGATGTTTGAAGTGAGACCTTCTGTGTCTTGAGTTACTGAAGCGCTAGCAAACTTGTATTACTACTACTCGCAGTCTACATTTATGGTTAATAAATTCGAATATATAGTGATCCATTGTCTCCTGTGTAATTTTTAGAGTTGATGAACGCGGGAACAAGGAATCAAACGAATTAATTAATTCCTTGCCAGAACACTGTTTTGGCAAGTAGCGGGCTAACGTTTTAACACAATTACGTTAACAGGGTAACGGCACCATGTCCATTGAAGGCCTGACTGAAAATTGAATTTTTGAGTGTGTAAACGAAGCATGTTTTGAGAAGAACGAGACTGAGTGGTCTTGGTTGGTAACTGCAGGTGCCCCTTCGGCTGCTGCCTCATCCCCTGCTGCATCCCCTCCTGCATGGACGTGAAGCACACGTGTCCCAAGTGTTACACGCGGCTCGGCAAATACGTGCAATAGTATCCTGCCCCTCGTCTGTAAACGCAACCAATGTGTGCTTTGGAACCGCCGTCTCTTTTTGACTCTGTGCATATAACAAATATATATAAAAAGTGTCCCTTGTTCCGTACACTCGTCGTGCTTCCGAACCCGTCGCGATTGATTTTCAAAAGTCGTTCTCTTTACACTGGAGGCACTCTTTTTATCAAACGCCATAAATGTTCAGTTTCGACTGTCTCTTCTGTACGAGTACCTCATAATCCGATGAATGTAACCGCTCACGCTGCGTGAACTTCCAAGTTCTAAATGACTTGGATTGTACAAATATACAATTCATTAAAATTATTTTACCATATGAGCCCTCTGTTTGTTCACAGAGCGATCTCAGGGCTGCTGTGAATTGTTTAATCTTTCCGTTCATGACTGCCAATTCCGGAAGTGACGATTGCAAACTGTATCACCCATACTAAGACCTGCCATCAACTCTTATTAACTGACAAAAATGAAAATGGATATATGTTTTTTACGATTCATTTTCGCTTTCGATGGCTTGGCAGTTTCTGTTTAATTAACTGTCCGTTGATGCTAAGAATTGAGGCCATGCTCGCTGAGTTGTAATGTGCAGCGGAATCTGAGGCGATCCTCATCCTATCGATCATTTATATGTATATAGAATCTCGATTTCCTTCTCTCAAAGAGTCTTCTAGTCTTCCTAAAAACCACGTTTGTATTTTTGCTTACAACAATGAAACATGGCAGAACGTTATTTCTTTAGTAATTGATTCTTGTCATTTTCAATGTAATTACTCTAAGAAAAAATAGTGGCATTTAAGTGAAACTTCTAAATATAAATCAGCTTCAAATGAACATGTCATGAGAACTCTGTGTCTATATTCGTTGCAACGCTGAGTCCGCATTTAATTGTCGATTTACCTGTTATTGTCACGCTAGTGCTGTACTGACTTCTTTTATATGTTCAAGGCAAGGACTACTATACACAGGACGTGCACCGCCATATAGCTGACTGCGCTAGCGGAGGCCATTGCATTCTTAGTAACATAACATTTTCTATCGGACAAATTGATCATAAATTACTTCTTTTAAGCAATAGAAGGGATAATAAGGTTTTACAGTGAATTTTAAATGGTTTAAAGCACTAATGCTTTTAAATGCCAATTTTAACCTGAATTAACATGTATAATATTATTGTATGAGCTTAGTGGCCACTTTATAGAAAGCCGAGTTGCTGCAGTTTTAGACTTTACAAATTGATTATAGTTAAACTTTTTCCAATGCAAACAACCAAACATACAAACATTCACGCATGTAAACAAACAGACATAGAAGCAAAAACCTACCAAAATGTAGCGATTAGTCAGCCAACCGGGCCTTCTTTACAGAGGTCTGAAGAAGGACTGTATTCTTCTGCTGGTCTTTCTCTAGGTTGTCGAATCCATTCAATAGAACATTTGCCAGACGACGGAAAATTTTGGGACAGTCAATGTCAATTCCACTGAAATCATCAGACTAGGTCCTTTGTGCAGCGACTTCATCATGACACACAGCATATGTAGAAGTGGCTTGCAGTCTTGGTTGTTCTCGGCCATGCCACTCAGCACCCCACCAGAAAATTAAACAGTTGGGAGAATCTGTACTTCATCTACCAAGAGAAACACATCCTTCTGCTGCAGTGTCTGGACTTTGTCAAATGTTTCCCTCAGCATCTGGTCCTTGTCAATAAACGAAGTGATGTACTGCAGCTTGCGTTTGCATGGTAACACCAAAAAGTCTCTGAGCTGTTCATAATTACACTTTGGGTATGATTGAAAAGCAAAACAATCATTCATAGAAAACTGCTTCTGTAATAAAAGTTCCAACTGACGTATCAAAAATGCCAACTTTTTCGCTTTCTTGGTGTCGATACAGGCTGATGCGTGAGCTTGATGAAGAGTGACAACATTTTCGATCGTTTTGTCAAACGGGATGTCATAGTGTATTGCCAAGCGCACAGTTTCGTCGAACTGAGTATACGATCTCAAACCATTGTTGGGATGAAGTGTCTTGAACAGTGGTACACTAATGCCGTTCTTGAACGTACTGAGCGTAAGTGGGGTACACAAAGTGGGCTTGTTTTCGACTATCATTGAAGCATTCACTGAAGTTGTCGGTCATGAACAAACGCACAAGTCTTTCTTTCGATCTGGAAATGATAAGTCCTTGTACTGCTTCTGCAGGTTACGTTCAGGTTTGAAAGCATCAAATGAAGTAATCGTATCCTTCTGAAGAAAATACCTCAGTTTTTGGTCTTCCACTTTCGCCGGGCGAGGTGTAAGTTTTGGAGAAGGCAGGCATGAAGCAGGCACATTAAAGATACTGGGAGGGATTCCAGGTCGCATAGAACCACCACGCAATTTGATCAAAGGTGGGTCAGCACCCCAGTGTCTATCACGAATGAAAAACTTGTCTGGATTAACAACAAAATTTTCACTAGGTGGTAAAACATCAAACCACTTCTGTCTTTCAGACTGTTCTTTCGGGAGGCGAAACACGCGACGCCTGTTCTCCTTATTGTAATTACCCCGACAGTTCACAATCCCACACTTGTTCGGCATTTTTAATACATATAATTAGCAATAAACTTTGTAAACAAACAATATTCACTTAGAAATGCAGCGACAGACTACGATAATGTTCGCACTGTGACAGATAGGGGATAACTGACAGCTCAGTGTACTGGCCTCCGCTACCGTAGTCAGCTACATGGCGGTGCATATCCTGGTTATAGTAGTCCTTGATTTAAGGTTAAATTTTCTTACACTCACTCACGAGCTAATGTTCGATCCCCTTGTGTTTGTCCCACTATTTATTCCTGAGATACACAAGCTAGCAGAAAGTTTTGCTTTTGTTTTTATGACTACAAGGCATCGGAAGTGAAAGAGCGGAAAAGTCGCCTCGTGTATTGTAATGGCCTCCTCCTACTGTGGCTACTTTCCTGACTTGACGGGAAATTTCAAGGAGATACTTTAATTAATTACGTTTCCGCCTTCAAATTTTGGCACTAATTTATCTAAGCTGCTACTAGTTATGCTAAATGTTTGACCGACGATGTTGCTATTCTACGCATACAGATGTGATGATAGTTTAGTGTAAGTCTTTATTATTAGCAGTTTCTTACTTACAAAAATTTGTTATTTTCTTGCTTATTTAATTTTGTTACTGCTTAGTGTCTAAATTCAATTTTATTTATTTTCCTCCTAGTTGAGATTAACTTAAAAAAAAATTTCATTTTGTAGACCGTCTAGAATTATATGCTTACTAAATGTTTTCCTTTTATTGTTTTACTTTTAATAATCGTTTCAATCATCCTTCGTCATTACAATCTGCTTTTATTGCTTCAAGTTCAGAGTCGCATAAACATAAATATTAATTTATTATTGTTGTATTGCCAACAAATAACTTGATGAATAGGTTTTTAATAATTTCACAATTCCCTTGAGACTTAACATCGACAACTTGCTGGCCGTTTGGGGTTTTGTTATCATAATAGGCTTGGACAATGTTTCCTTTTCGATTTCTCACTCTCTGGAGCGCCAGCGTGCTCGCCACCTTGCGCCTCTGGAGCTTGGCTTCGTGCCTGCAGCCGCAGGCTACGTCCTACTTATCATCTGAGGTCGCTAGTAAGAACCAACCCGAGTTTCTTACGTGTATGAGTCTGGTTTGGAAGTGTGCTAAGTTTGCCGCTTCCTGTCCCATGCTACCATCATCCATATCCTCAAGATCTAGAAATGCTTCAGATACTCCGTTAAATCTTCGATGTTTGGTCTTTTCTTTAAAAGTTATGGATTATGTTCCATGAAAACGCTACGGTACTGTTTCAGTTCTGTGTTTTACAGAGATTGCAGTTCTTTCAAAGCCAAGAAGTTATTTTTAAACTAACTCTTGTTCTTCATGCTACACGTTTTGTATCTTTCAAATATTTCTTCGAACTTTGCTTCTGTGGTCTAATCGCAACCAAAGCCTCTCTTTGCATGTTTCTTGAGGTAAACCGCAGCAATGAAGCAGCCGTTTGAAGTCCGTGTGTTTTGCTTCGGACATTTTCCTTTCGCCAACCTATTAGCTGATTCACTTCATTTTCATTTGCAGAGCTAAACTACGTGTAAAATTGAAATGACAACTATCATCAGAACTCTTATTTTTTCCCCAGTTTTGTTCTTAAAACCAGTACAGATGGAAGGGTCGGGTATGAGCCGCAAAAATCACCAATGTTGTGAAATTTGGCTACTAGCTCTGGAAAATGACCAGAATTGGATAGAAAAGGAGTATGTCTGGTGACCACTGCACAGTGACGTTTAACTGAGGCTTGAACACTCTCTCTTCCCGTGTTTATTTTTCTCATGCTAAAAATTTGCGATCGATGTGATATAAATTAAAGTTTATCAAGATTTTCGGTTTATTCTCGCTCGATATTTTAGACTCTCCTATTGAACTATAGACGGTCACGTCTTTCCTTGAAATATCTTTCTACTCCTTGATCTGGGAGGCGTTGGAGCTGTTCTTTTTGCAGCTATCAAACACTCCTGTGCGAGTTAATTCGCGCTTATGAGAAACAAGTTTTCGTGCTCAATCAGTACACCAGTGTTCTAATGTACAAATGATTGTCATGAGTTTCTGTTCTATTGTCCGGCCAACAATTTTTTCTCCATCGATGAATTTCATGGCAAAGGTGTAAAAATATCTTGCATTCGTACAAAATATTATGTGTTGGCATGTTTCGCTTTCAGGAGTGTTAGCGTTACTGCTTTTATTTTTAGCTGCCTATTATAATAGAGAAAATGAAATTCCTTGCTACTATTTTTTACATAACATGCTATGACATTCTAATTTACTTATTTATAATACCTGATGTGTGGAAAGTTTTTAACTTTCAATGTTAACAGCAATTGTATGTTTAACAATTACTTCTTACTAATTCCCTCTACTACAATCAACAAAGTTCCCTCCAATGTTAAGTGTGCTTTCATTTATCTGCAAAACATGAACTTTCTTAAGTTTACTTGAAAAAAATATGGAAACATGGCCCTGATTACAATTTTCACCCTACTAACCGGATGAATACCACGAGCCCGTTGTTGAACAAAGGAGGTTGGTGTTGGTAACCCTGCATGCTAATGAAGTCACTGGGTACTAATTTACAACCTTTGACGTATATAAGTGCTCACATTCGTTTGTAAACGAGCCGCTTACCAGTAGGGAGAATTATGTGATGATGTAAGTACGTTCTGGAGCAATGTAATTCAATTCATTTCCTCAAATTTGTCTCATTATGAATAAAAATGTACTTTCACGCTTGTAGTTAGATTATATATATTTTTGAAGTATAGTGACTTATGTTTTTAATTATATCAAGTACTAATAGCTGCTTGTTTTTTTCCAGATGGCTATTCAATTTTCAGTCTCTTCAAAGAGCTGTACGTCGCATACTAACGTAGCCTTTTATTCTCTTCAGATGTCCATTTGGATGCTGCCTCATTCCCTTCTGCGTGGATGACTGCATGAACACGGAACACACGTGCCCAAGTTGCAAGACTTACCTAGGACAACACTCTCGTAAGTGATGTGTTAAGGGAAAGTCTCCACTGCCAGTTACGCCTCTCTTCAGTCAATTGGTGAATTTTATTAACCATTTCCTACCGGCGATTTCATTTACTGAAACTCTAATGCGAGAGTTTATTGGCTTAACTCGATTGGGAATTGTATTTGCTGAACCGCAGATGAGGGTATCATTTATTGAACCGAAATTAAGGATTTCATATGCTAAACCCTAACGGGGAATTCTATCGACTGAACCCCAACTAAGGATTTCTTTTCCCTGAACTCCAACTGTTGATTTCTTTTTACTCTACTCCAACTGGGGAATCCTATTTAGTGCGCCCCAAGTTTGAAGTTGTATTTACAGTAACACAACTGGGAAGTTTCATTTACTGTGCGTCGCGTGGCGTTTATATGTACTCTTGCGTCCAATGATCTTCATTTAATGCAATCCACTGAGTGTTTTTTGATGACAGTGCTTTCGGACGAACATTCTTGCTGAGGCAATTGACAGGCGATGCGCTGTGTAGCTTGGAATTTATAACATATTGTATTTCCATATAATATTGTGCCTCCGTAGTCCCAACTGTAGCCTATTGTCTCAATTAAACTTGACGCCGAATTAATTTCTCACTGACTGGGCAAAAATACCTTGACATTCACAGGGCTGCTAATCGTCACCTCAGTTTTAATTTATCTTATGCTCATGAGGAATTGCCTTACATAATCGGTTGAACTTCTACTCTAAAGTACTATGCTTAAAAGTTCGGCTACGTTTCGTTTCTTTATCGAACTTCTGAGGACAAAAACATACACTAAGGCGGAGATGCGTTTCTGTCTGATTTCAAGATCATTTTTTTCGCTTGCTTTACAAATAATTTTTAAGAATAAACATTGCTTCTCACGTCTTCTCTAAGATGTAGATATGTTTAGCTCATTTTAGCTTTTTTGTATTGCATTTAATGAATAATAAAATGCTCAGCACGAGAAATCAACGTTGGTAGATATCAAAACGCGCAGGTTCTTGGGGATGAAGCCGAGGTCGTCGTTGTTGTTTAGAGCTTTGGAAATGGAATTAGTTGATCATCTTCCATATTAATTAGCAGTTTTTGTTATGTCGTCTTTTTCAGTTGCTCAGAATACGCAAGCACTTGCATACTTAAAACAGCATCTTTCAACGAAGTATAATGCAACGAAAGTGTTTTCTGATTTAAGAAATGTTTGTGGTCAATGGAGCCATTTAAATACTCCATGAAATAGTTCAAATTGAATCAGAGGAGTACCAAAATTGTTTCAAGGATTGCAGCTGAGCGGTGTGAATTTTGCATGTATGTACTTCGTATTATCTTTCTTGTTTCAGCTAATCAAATTTCGAAGTGTATTTATGCCTTTCACGGCTTAGATGTTGCTTTTTGCCTTGCTTACGGTAATCGCTGTACTTGCCCGCAATAACCTCAGAATTAGCTTTGAACTGAACGAATGCGTACTCTAATATTTTTTAATGTATTATGTAGTTAATTCATTGAAGTGGTGATTGGTTAAGAAAGTGATGTGCAGTTAACATTCTACCTGCAAATTGCTGCTCGCAGTGACCACTCGTGATGTGATCGCGTCGTGTCTAATATTCAACATCCCATGTAAACCTACTAACATAATCTCGTTGTGTGGTGTCAGATGAATCTCTGCTCTTGATCGAACTATCGTGAATCTCGCATTATTTTAAACATTCTCTCTTTTACGTGGAAGTTAATCTCGCTGTAGCTCTGTATGCGCTATCTGAGAGTGGAGTTAACATGCAACACGTATGCTATACACTTGTGCTACCAAGTTTTCCCTTTCGAAGACCTCGAATCAAACTCGTTTAGGGAGTTTATGAGTCATCTATACTTTCTGGGTGCAGTAGTCTCAATTTCCAAATTCTGATAGGCAAACTTTCAACAATGATTATTTCTATTCGAATTATGATATACTTCAGTATATTTTTAATATCTTAAATATAATCACCAGTACATCATGCATGTTTTCCTATGGGGTCGTTATTGGATTAGAATGCTACAGATGATAATCGTGAAGACATGAAATTGTACATAAAGTTACTTATGCCATATAAATATCTATATTTTCGTACAAGCACTTTTCATTCTTGCACCAAATTCTGTTGAATAAGAACATTACAATCCCTTTATATTTATGATTACTCTTTACATTGTGTTAAATTATGCGGTAAAAATTTTACGTTCTATACTTAGGCTGAGTTATGTTCACTATGTACTTGTGTGTATTGTAGAAATTTTCAGCGTCTGAGATTAGATGAATCTGCTGATCGACCTTGCCTTATAGAAACCTTCCTAAGGGATGGCCTCAAAATTTGCCTTATCAATGTCTAAATCGATTTTAATGCGAAAAAATATGTAGTACATTTTTTGATGGTGCAAGTTCTAGAGTCACGAGCGTGTTTGTTACACGGTTGGATTTAAGGTTACTAAGGTTTGCAGGTATCTTTAATTGACTTGCCAGCGCTTGATACTATAAGTGTCGGAAAATCTTGAGTCGTGTATCACAATACCGTAAGTCAAGAAGCTGAAGTTGGAAATGAAAGCGTTATTAGATCATTTTTGCAGCGTCGGAACAGATTTTGTACGATCTTGAATCGTTATTTCATTTTATATGAGAAATGATTCAGCTAGAGTCTAGTTCATGTTGTAAGCCGTGCCTTCTTTAATCCGTCTTATAGAAGTTGACGTGATTAGTAGGTGTCATGGCCTTGTAGTTCGTATGAGACCTGAATCAAAGATCTGGGTATCCAGTCATGTACGTTTAGCGTCATTTTGAAGCTTTACTGAATGTGGTCAGGGTTTTAAAAATTCGAATAATTTTCCCATTAAGAACAAAGTTGCTCCAAAAATTCCCGACGTGGATTATTTGTTCGGGTTTTCGATTAAAGTTTCAATCTTTGATGGTTTCCATATATTACTGCACGCTGTTTTATGACATGTCTCTACTCTCCCACCTACTTCCAGTTTATTGAGTGCAAGATACTTTGTGCGCACATGACCACCGTAGTATCATTCTGGTTAGATTTACTATCACGACTTTTTACTTTTATGTTAAAGCGAAATATTCGAGGGCTGCTGCACGAATCATAGCCACGTCTAATGCAAGAGAAAAATACATCTCTCGGCGAGTCTCATTGTTAATTTCAGTATTTGAATCTTAACTATAAATTAGAAACTAGAGAAGTAAATAACGGGTGTGTGTGACCCTAATTAACGTACTTACCAGATAATAAAATCTTAGAAAATTATAATAATTAGGAAATCCTTGTCGGCGATTTTAGGTCTTCGTCTCAACATTATCGCTAAAATAAACGTTATCACTCGAACTTGTTCTTTCGTAATGTGTGATGCCTTGTTTTGGCCAGTTACCCACGTCACCGGCCACGCCTCCCCTTTCTCTGATACCATAAGGTACGTAATCATAATTATTATTCAACGTATAATTTAACATGAGTATGTTCGAAGATATTTGACAACTTTCTGTTTTGTTATGGCCACCTTCCCCAAATGTCATCAATTTCAAGTAGCTGATCTCCCAAGAACATTTTTTATGGTGGCTTAGCGAGAACTAAACACGAGTTGCCGACATGCACAGTCATCAATGTTAATGCTCAGTTAACATTTTTTGAGTTAACACTCCCAAATAAGTCTTGGAGTATAAGAAATTGAATTTGCATTAGGCTACCCCATTAGGATGGGGTCGTTATAGGGACGTAAAATTGAAGATAAGCCCAGATAACTTCATTTATGGTGAAATTATGGTGAAAGATGAGACTTCAAAGTTTTCTTGCTTCCGTTTTTTTTTCTTGAAAATAAAAGCCAAAATACTAAAAATTTCTGTTACCTGGTTCCCAAGTGCAGGTCGGCAAGATAACCAAACACTCAAAGCTACAGCAAAATACTTTTCACCAAGGCGTCACCAAAAAGACAGAAATGGAAATGCATTTAAAGTTGCTTACAGTAAGCCTATTTCAGAACCTGCAACCGAAAAGCCTGTCCAGCAGCAATAACATCACGTGTTTGGCACGGTAGCTAACACGGGGAAATAAATATTAAAAATTGCGTGACACCTATAATTAACGAACTCCAAAATACACAACACTGTCCTTCACAGCAACCTTACAATGCATAGTCAGTGACTTAAGGCAAAACCGCTAAGGGGCGGCTGTCGTAATTTTGTTCCAACGTTATGGTATTTAATTACGAAATCAAATAACTATTTAAAGAAATAGTTTCCATGAGAGCTTGTTTTTTTGACGTTTGCTTTTATATGCCCACCCTATTTGGAATCACACACGTCAACAAATGTCACGTTATTATAAGTAATCAAAATGTGAAAATATAAACCTTAAAAACAAAATCTTTGGAATAAAAAAGTAAAATCAACCTAATCGAAAAGAGCCCGGGGTTGATACCACAAAAACATTATTGTAACTTCTTAAGTAAGAGCTTCTGCGTTGTGCATTGACTCGTACAGAGGAAGTACTGACATTTAGAGTTCTGACAGATCATGTGGACTTTTAAAACATAGGCTTCTTGAACTTCGTACAGACTGAAATACAGAAAAAGAGTTCAAGACTAGGACTTAACTCTAAACCAGAACCGAAAACAGTTCCGCGCAGCTCTGCAGAGCGCCAATGAAGCTCGCTGTACAGAGTTGCCAGCAGAAGAGGCAACGGCGGGACGACCCCTACGCCACTGCCGCACCTTCACGCCGCGGGCGATGCATACCACTTGCTGGACGGTCACCAGCCCCGACACTGCGCTCAGCACTACCAGAAAATAGGCCGTCGACATCGACAGAGCCGATCTGAAAACGGTTGAAATTCTTCCTCATTTCTTACGATGGTTAACTGTCTTCATCGACAGAGTAGCATGATAGCATATCAATGAGTAGCACATCAATGATTATACGAAAAACAGATACGATTTTTAACTGTACCTGAGACCTGATATTACAGGTCTCTGCTTCACTCATTCCAGAACCTAACATTACTAATGGACAATAAAACTTATGATTTTACCGTGTCGTAAGACAGAAGAGCAACCGAATATAAAATCCACTTTAACATCGCACAGAACGCATCGGGCATATCTTTATAGAAAAAGGATGGACTCACTGCCAACTGGCGTAGGCATAGGTGCAGTCGTGGGGCCAGAGCAGCCAGTTGTGAAACAGGTAGCGGGGGCGGCACACGACCGTGAAGGCGAGTAACGCAGCGTAGCTCTGCGCAACAACGCCAAGTAACACGCCACTCACGAACCACCTGTCATTTGATGCGCTGATGCAGCAATCCAGCCTGGGAACACAGGGATGCCGGCACGTCAAGAATATAAACTTGTGATTGCATTCCTAACTTGTGTCCAAATTACGATTGAGGACTACTAGGCACTGGCGAGCTATAACTGGAAAAGTATAACCCAAATTGAAAGCCAAGATATAAACTAAGCCCCGAAGTATTTTTACTTGGCATACCGGATGCAGTTTCTCATTCTGGTCAGATACATTCCTCAAATAATGAACTTTTAAAGAATAATTTACAGATCAGTGCTACGTGATATTCTTACTGCTGCTAATCATCCTCAGTCAATACTTTGAGGGACTGCTGATGCTAACTATCTAACAACAGAATAATCCTGCAGTTCCTACGTCGGTCGTTTCGTTTGAGCCTTCAATGTTGCTTAAGTTACTTCTTTGTAAAAATCTTCCTCGTTAATTTTGCGGGACTTCAAAGCTTAATTTTTTTGCGTGCATTCACTACTTACTAACAATATTGTAATTATATATAACACATTCTTTTTTCCATTTCATTTCCAACTTCTATGAACCCAGGCAGTGGCAGATACATATAATATCGTAACTTCATTTTTTATACATGCAAATTTATATACTTGTTACTGGCGGTGTTGCGGGTGCAGTCATCACACTTTCCTTTCCTTTCCTTAAAAAATTATCATGGCTACAAATACTTTACGTAATTAAAATTTGTAGTGTGTGTCAACAGTTAAGTTTACAAATGAAAAGAGTTGGGTTTATTTACGTACACATGCCATAGCATCACAGTTAAATGGGTTGAAAACTCAGAGTACAATTATTTAGCACTGATTCCTGTAGAATTATACATACCTGATTTATCTACAGACCGAACTGACCAGAGGCAGTGATGATCCCTGTGAAGGAAGCAGGAATTGCAGGTGCGGCAGTGCGACGCGTAAGCAGGTACTTGTTTGGTGCACTCGTCGCACACTCGCCACGCGCGGCCACTCTCTATCACGTCCACTTCGGAGGCGGGCGGAGGTTCGAACCCAGGGGCACTGGAGTCCCGCGTGACAAAGAGGCAAAAGAGAGATGCCGCACACAAGCAATGAAGAGTGAGACTTTCCAAGGCATTAATTTCCAAATGATTGATCACGTGAGTCATGAAGAAAAAATAGCACCAGAACAAGGAGCTCAAGAGGAATGAAGGATGGAATGCGGAACGGCGTTTGGCCGACGTCCACAAAGCGTCCTGGTCCTCTGCAGTAGCTACGCGGCTGTCTCTAATGCGCCTGTGAGCCGTGTAAACGACGCATGGTAAGAGCAAACAGTAACTCACTAATGTGGCTACCCACGACATTGCAGCTAACACAATAAAACAAGGGACGATAATTATACTAAATACGACGGACATTGGAACTTTAACTGCACCTCCTTTCCATGGTATGCGCAGCCTGTCCAGAACAGTTGAATGAAGACGATCCATCAAACTGGATTCAATTGGAGAACATCGTATGCACCTGAAAAATAAAAACAATTTTAGTCTCCGAAATGTTAATAACATACGCACAGAAAAAAATGCCCAAGTATAGAAAATCGGAACACTGACACACTGACGAGAACAGATTTAGTCATACACTCCGAAAGGAGCTCACAAATTCTTCACCCTCAATAAACCAACCTCCCCTTATCTCACAAGCGTGGAGGTTGTCAAAAGTGAACAACAACCTCCACTTACCTCACCAAGCGTTGCGTACAACAAAGTTAGTATCCATCCGATGCATGTACAAGTTTAGCATCTTTCATCCGCTACCTAGTGTGCCACTAGGTTGCTACCTAGCATCTTCCACACATTTGAAAAACCAGGTTCATTTCTGTCACCTAAAAATGATGTACAATTTTAGCTTCATTTACCTGAAGCAGCACAATGCTAGTATTCTTGACACAAGACCAAATACATCACAGGGTTGATGTCACACCTGATCCAATCGTACCATAAGGCTGGTGCGTCACCTGACAACTGGTGCTCTACAAGCTCCGTTCTACCTCATCCTTGGCGTAACATATGTTGGAACTTCTCAAGGGATGCCTGACGTATCACAAGGTTCGTACATTGCATGATCTCTGATGTAGAAATGTTAGTACCTCTCAAGTGATGCCTAACGTGCAAGGAACTTCGCATCTCTTACCTGTCAAATATAAGATCAAGGGCCTCGCAGTTACAAAAACTAGCGAGCAGATGGGATCGTTCTCCGTCAGCATTAAGGTATTCACAGCAGCACAGGCCATCTTCAGCTAAGCGTGCCATCTTTCAAATTCGTGGATATTATACGTAAAAAACAGTATATCAAAACAACGTTCTGCGTTTACTGCACATAATTTTCCGTTCCGAGTCATTGAAACTTAATGTCGCTGCACTTCGGTGAACTTAAAGATAATCGATTGAATCACTTGTTCAAAAATGTGCCCCACAGCTTAAAAGCGTTACTAAAACTCATAAGTATGATGAAGACAGTTGCTGGAAATGGTACATGAATGATAATTTAGTTACTATAATGTTTGTACATTACATAATTTAATAAGAAAACGATCACAAGATATAAAGAGACTGTAATAATGAAAGACGGGATATTAGTTAGAAATCCTTTCCATACAAATAAATTAAGGAACACACATTTGCTTCTGATTTGGAGATGGATATCATAAAAATATCTATGATGTGCCCACAAGCCTATCAAGTAATAAAATTATGATACTACGGCAGTAGAATAGAATAGAATAGAATAAGGCTATAGGAACGAACCTTCTGGCCCATTCTTGGGTCGGATAATTACTTCGATAATTATTCGGTTGTTTACCCAAGTCCCATGCCGTACTTCTAGCCGCGTCAACCATGTCGGCAGCGGGATTCGAACCCGGGTCTTTCCGCTCGCAAGCAGATTCGCTCACCAGTCGACCAAGCTGGCGATGCAGTAGTCTGCATTTCAAATAAAAACAAAGTAACTCAGAGAGAAATTAGGGAACTGGGACCGGGGGAGAGTTCAAGTCCCCAAGTGGAAGCACTGAGCTTTCACTCCCTGCGGTACTGCTCAATTATCCACACTCGTTAAATACCTCATACTGATATCGGAATCACGAAGGGCGTACGAAGTGATAAAACTAGAACCATTAGTGGGTACGAAAATAATTTTATTACCACAAACTATTGAGGGTTTAGTCAAATTTTCTGGATTATGAAGGTAATACGCACAGCAAAAATCGATCATCACCTTTAAGGTAAATGTTAGTTAAATAGCGTTGTCAGCTTATCAACCTCCATTATTGTCAAAAACCTAAAGTAAAAATAACTTAAGTCACTAAATAACAAAAGACAAAACAAACCTCTCATGAAACGTTCGTCTCTCCAGTGGATGCAAAGTAATGGAAAATGTGAAGTGCAAAGTAATTGAAAACCTTGTGTATAAGGTTGTTGATCTTTCATTCCAAATTGATACCCATTATAAACTAAATACATCAATAACTTGTATGCAGTTGGTAGTTAAAAGCTGTGGGAAAAGCTATATGTAGTGCTTGAGCTATACATCAACGGGGCATCACTGCATGTTTTTTTAAAAGGTAAATTTATCTACTCAAAGAAAAGCGGAAAATCCCGTACATGCATAGATAATTTTAGACATATCTCTATGGGATATTTCCCTCCTCTAGATCGGCTGTCTCCACGAAGAGCTGTACACACAATGTCAACGAACAGTTTCTGAGGAGCAGAGGGAATGGTAGTGGAGTCAGTCACAGATTTTACTTTACAATCTTGTATTTTCTTAAAAAAAAGGTGAATAAAACTCGCCAAATAGCAAAACAGAAATTTGCAAAGTAAGACATATATTGTCGGTCAATTCAGATAAATCCAGTGCAAGTCACTTTTCACCGCAATTCTCTCTTGGTATAAGAATATTAATAAAATCGCGATGATAGCTACAAAAACCATCAGAAACAACAATAATGAATATCTGCAACCTACCACGTAAAACCAACACAAAAATGAAAGACATCTCAAAATACTAAATTAATGACAGTACAAGAGACGCTAATGCTAATTGCAGTTGATGAACAGACAAGGAGGCCTTGCAAATGAAGCTTCGCCAATGAGGATGTGAAATAATGAATAAAAAATTAGGAGCAAAATGCCAACTGGGAGCATTCACGTCAACAATTTATTTCTAACCTCTTCCACAATACTGTGACAGGTGGGTGAGGACGATTTGGATCATTCATACAAACAATTCCAATACCGGTTCACAGTCCAATAGAGATAGCACCTGGCAGGTGGTACACGCCGCAACCCCTGCAGCTACACCTCCAGCCATAACGGCATCGCAGCGCCTGGCAGCTCTCGCTGGTTTTTCTCCTCAAAAGAAGCATTTTCATTTACAATGCACGCCTTCACCAAGAAACGATGTTTATTTTCATAAACCATACACGTCTCGATGAAGGTCTTTTCACTCATCATTGCGTGACCCCAACAGCTCCAAAGATTGAATTTGCCACTTTCATATTTAAATCACTCAATACTACAACACACTCAAGCACTCAGGACCCCTCAGACTCTCAAGTCAACTGATATGAAAAAATTTATTCACTTGGTCAGTCACTTCCACCACTTCAATATTCATAGACTCGATCCTACCTCGTTTTCACTCAGATACGTATAACAATCTTTCATATCGCCCCCTTTGGAAAACTAAAAAAAAAATTTTGTTGCCACAACTTCGTTCGGCCAACTAAGCATCACTGAAAACAGAGTGATGTCACAGCGATGAAAATACTGATTTGACAGCTCTCTATTACAGGTTTCACGATTAAAAAGGTTCCACTAGTCCCATCGATACAAGTAATTGAATTTAATTTAGATTATTATACCTATAGACTGACATGAGCCACTGGAATGGAAATCAAGTGCAAAAAAAATGGTGCGTTAAATAGAAAAATATGATAACGATAAATAAAACACGAGACTTGAACTTGTCTGAAAAGAAATTTAAAATAAGACCAGCTATCCACAATGCTACTGGAAGCATATTAATGAGCGCGTAGCACTTCGGTACACTCCCTACATCGGGAAGGCTAGTCGATGCAACAAAAGCCTATGCCAACACCTTGGTCACTTTAGCTAATTCTTGTTTTACTTGCTAATTATTTACATCAGGCATTACCAGCCTCGCTGGTAAGCCTCTGTCGTCTTTGTGTGGTTCCCTCTCTCATCTATACATCTGACTCCCATTATGCAAGCTTAGTATGCAATTAAAATTGGTGAAATTTTTCTCGCATAATTTGTGCTTAGGAAAGAAATTCATTAAATGTGTATCATGACTAAGTAGGCAGTGATTCACTCGTGAATGATTCATTGGTACCGCCTCGAAGGAGGATAGAAAGGTTTTTCTGGAGGCTTAGTATAGATAAGGGACTTCACTAATTGCTCAGACAGCGACGTTCGACTCTGACTCGCAGCATAGCTGATGGCGGAAGATGAACCGCCTGATTGTGCAACATTGCTGTAGCTCTGCCCGGTTGTAGCACTGCTACCACTCGCACCGCTTCCACCGTAGTGACTAGAACTGTAAGTGCTGGCACCAGCGATGTAACTACTAGAATTTCCACTACCGGCGTAGTAATTGCTGCTCATCGTACGGCTGCTTCCTGTAGTGACGGCAGTAGAGCCGTAGCCAGAGCTACCTGCTTTGCTGCTGATGCTGTAGTGCTGCTTCAAGTTAGTACGAATGAAGCGGCAATGAAGCGCACTCTCCGCCGCCGTCAGTTCTTGCACGTTAATTTCACCGACGACCGCCACCTTATTCATCCTCTCTGCAAATAAATGATGAACATCTTTGATGATGGCAGAATCTAACGGTTTTCCCACAGGTTTCACGTAAATGCGTAATAGAAGCACAAATCATCAAATAATGTATTTGAGACAGTCCTCATAGGATCTGGTTTCGTAACTAACCGTTTAGCATGAGAATTTTGAGCATAGGAGTATACAAACAACAAGCATTACGAGCACAAAGTTAACCGGCAAAAGCCGTGAAGCGCTTTGGAGCCGGATGACTATAGTTTCACTAATAGGTTAAAATTACAAAATTATAAAAATAAATACCTATTCCCTGCACTGTTATTTGTGATTTTTCAAACAGCGAGTAATTCACGTAAACTTTTGAAAACAAGAAATGTTTCCTGCAAATTTCTTTCACAACAAAATTGCTGTCGCACATCCCTTGGACACAATCTTATAAATTGCAGGTCTCGGGCGCTCAGACAACTGAACACACATTCCTAGTACTGGTAAGGGGACTGTGAACTGACCGTAGTCAACGACAGTGTTCCTGAGGACACGTATAATCTCTGCCATGAGGATGGAGTGTAGAGGCGCCCCCAGCAGCAGCGACGCGTTGTCCAGGATGAGAGCCCTCAGCAGGTGCATGTCCAGGCTCTTCTCGCACTCACACACGCGGTGCAGAGTCGCCAGCACTACGTCACTGTTTGCCTCTACAAACGCGATTA
>VCRD01002425.1:62485-88717 GCA_006783055.1 Trinorchestia longiramus | reverse complement strand
GTTTTTTTAAAAAATTTTGTATAAATCATTTTTCACTATTTTGCACCTAAAATGATTGGAAAAACATTAGGAAACACATACAATCGTATGTTTTTCGTAATCTGTGCCCAAATATTCGCTTGCATACACAATTTCATGGAGTTTTGTGCAATTTTGAATTTTACAAATTTTACAAATTACAAATTTTACCTTACATTTTTTCAAAAATTTTATATGAATCATACATCATTATTTTGCACTCAAAATGATTGGAAGTGCATTAGGAAACACACTAGATCAGAAATTTCCGTATGAAACAGTTTTAAATACCACAATTTCCAGTTTACGTAAAATTACTTTTTACCAACAAAACTTTATGATTCGCTAGCGCAAAATTAGCGCTAGTTAAGCAAAAACTGATGTGTTTTTCGTATTCTACGTAGAAATATTTGCTGGTAGACACAATTGGAGGATCGTAAAATTTCTAATTATGTAAAAAATGATAAGGATACCCCCTTACGTTTTTTTCAATCATTTTATAGAAATTATTTTTTCATTATTTTGCCCACAATATGTTTGGAAAAGCAATAGGAAACACACAAAATCATGAGTTTTACGTGATCTACGCTTAACAATTTGATTGGATTCACAATTTCATGCAGTTTCGTACAATTTTTAATTATACAATAATTGATAAGGGTACCTCCTTACGTATTTTTTCCACAATTTGAAATTAATCATTTTACATTATTATGCACCCAAAATGATTGGAAGTGCATTAGGAAACATATGAGATCAGAATTTCCGTATAACACAGTTTAAAATACCACAATTTCCAGTTTATGTAAAATTACTTTTTACTAACAAAATTTTGGGATTTGCTAGCACAAAATCAGCGACAGTTGAACTAAAACTGATGTATTTTTCGTAATGTACGCACAAATCCTGGCTTGTAGACACAATTTTATTGAGTTTCGTTCAATTTTTAATGATGTAAAACGATGATAAAGATACCCCCTTACGTTTTTTTCAATCATTTTATAGTAATTATATTTTCATAATTTCGCTCTCAAAACGATTGGACAAGCAATATGGACCACATAAAACCATGTGTGTTTCGTGATCTACGTACAAATATTCGCTTACAGACACAATTTCATGGAGTTTCGTGCAATTTTGAAGTTACAGAAAATGATAAGGGTACCACCTTACGTGGCATTATCACTGACAAGAAGGGCAGAGGAGTATAAGCTGTTGATTTATACTCGTCAGTGCACTGGGGAAATTAGCTCTCAATATTATAGCAACCGTAGCTACTCTCCATAGACTCAGCAGCACATGTTGCAAGAAGCTCCTGTGGGTTCTGATTATAGGTTTTTCTTTGTGTTTTTCGTATCGTTCGTGACTCCAGAGGAAAAACAGATAAAAATCCAAAAAGCTATTTTCTTTGCGAGGGTCTTCGATGTTTAGTTTTTCAACTTCATTCCTCAATTTTACGTTCCTTTAGATGCCTTGCATATACTTTGAACTCGATCGAATAATTCTGAAGAATTTATCTATCCCACATGAACAACAGAAAGTTGTTTTGCTGTTCGACCAGTATGACTCATCTTTGAATGGGTCTAGTATTATAGAAGATATAACACTTTTGTTCATTCTTGGGGTTGCGGAAGACGTTCTAGTGCACATCGCGGGAAGATGTACAACATAGACCTGTTAATGCAAACCAAGTCCAACTGTAATGCTGGATGAACTGAGTAAACAGTGAAAATTTGGGACAAGTATTTTGCAATTTAAGAAACATTTAACTATTATGTAAAATCTCACCCTCAAAGCTCTGTGCGGCGCGTTTGTTGTTCTATTCCGTTTGTCACTAAGAAACTAATTTATAAATTTCTGCCTTTCAGCTTGTGTTTCAACTGCAACTCTGCAAACATCCTCCTATTTATCCATAATTTTTTTGAGCTTGAAGCTGTTTGTCTGATGCGTTTTCTTAACAACGTTGAAAAGCTTCCTGTTACTGTACTAGTTTGCCTTAATTTTTTATCAATCTGTTTGTTGGGTCTACTAAAATCTGCTTAATATTTATGCCATGAGATAGAGCGCAGTGTTGTCTAGTATTTTCAAATTCGGCTGAATATCATGTTTTCAAATCAATTTGTGTGACTTATTGTTCCTTATGATCAGGTACTTAAACACAGTTTTGCTCAATAGACTCGTTTTGAAAATTGTTGATTTTATTTTAATATTCGCTAACACAATCTAATTTTTAAAATTATTTCTTCTCAGAAAGGAATAAATGAGATGTACCATTCCAAACTTGGAACAGGTGTTTGCCATCTTCTCAAATGAAAGTCCTATTTTCCTGTTGGAATCTCAACTTTGATATTTTTATAGAAGTGGGGCACAAGAGCAGTAAAGTTTTAGGAGGTACCGAATTGATGCAACTCTATATATTGCGGATAAGCCTTCTAAATGTGTAGACTCTGTACATTAGTGTTTTCCGACGTCTGTGTTGGGCCACCACTGCCGAGAGAAACTTTTTTCTGGCATGACGACCTTCAAAGCGAATATATTCACTCTTTTCGTATCTTTAGATTGTTCTTTCCTCATTTTTATAGTTTTTGAGACTCGCTCTATCGTTGGCAGTATCATTTTGCAGCGTGTATTGTCTGCTGTTAAAGGCTGCGGCGAGTAGGGCGCATCAATGAAAGGGAGAAATGATCTCACCAGACTCTTTTAAATCGAATTCCTTTCACTCTATTTTCAACAGTACCTGTGAATGTACTTTAGATCACGAAAATAGAGAAGGGCTTGGAAACTTTTTGAAATAAATTCAAATTTCATTGTTTTATGCAAGATAATTGGTACTTTTATTATTGGCATTTCAAAATGAATACTCTAGTTATTCCTGAATCCTAAAAAGAAGTTTCCTTCCCGTAATTTTCGAGAGGGTGTGTAGGCGGAAAAGTGCAATTTCAACTTACAAGTTGTCATGCGAGTCGCGTATCACATTCATAAAAAATAAGTTGACTTTTCCTGAGCTAACTTAGTAGGGATACTATTATGAGAGCAAAAGGAAATGATTTTATCTAAAATATGAGTTTTATACGACACTGCTCGTATTTTGAAATTCTACCAGGTAGATGATGCGGCAAGATAACTTCGTTTTTTCAAAGCGCTTTGCTCTGAAAAAAGAAGTTATGTTGCCGCACTCTGTATTTTACAATAGCATATTTGTTAAAAAATTATGTGTGGCATCATAAATAAATAAAAAGTATTTAAAACTACTTCATATTTATTCTGATAGTACAACATTGCCCACTTCTCCAGGGAATAAGAAATATTTCAATCTGTGTACCACATGTTAGAGCAGAAATGGATACTTGTAATTTACCTATTTGAAGGCCTTTTGGAACAACTTCTCAGGCAAATAACTCATTATCCCCACACTTTGTTCAACTGTGAACATCTTTTAACATCACTAGCCGGACTTTTACAACATTTGTTTATTCGCAGTAACTTCATTTTAAGAACCTGTCCTACAATCTGCTAATATGAGTAACTCCACTCAAATAAGAGTGACTCCACTCAAATAAGAGAGACTCCACTCAAATAAGAGTGACTCCACTCAAATAACAGTGATTCCACTCAAATAACAGTGACTCCACTCAAATAAGAGTGACTCCACTCGAATAAGAGTGACTCCACTCAAATAACAGTGACTCCACTCAAATAACAGTAATTCCACTCAAATAAGAGTGACTCCACTCAAATAACAGTAACTCCATTCAAATAAGAGTAACTCCACTCAAATAAGAGTGACTTCGCTCCCAGAACCTGTGCTAATGTTTGGTAACGCAAGTAACTTGGATACTCAGCATCCCCGCCTACGGTGCGCATAGAGGGTCCGGAGGAGCGGTACATCCAGGAGGGCAGCGTGCTAGCCCTCACCTGCATGGTGATGCACCGACACAGGAGAGCTCCAGCGCACCTGCTCTGGTTCCGGGGCACAGAGCGGCTTGACTACAACTCTCCCCGAGGCGGGGTGTCAGTCCAGGTCTGCATTAAAATGCTTCTTTTAACGATATAATATTTTAAAAATTATGTATTGTTTAAATACTCCAATGCAGTGAATTTGAAGTTGTTGTGCCTCGTGTAGTAACGGTTACAAACGCCTTTTTGTAGTACTGGATGTCATACTCGTATTACCGCTAAGAACGACGTGAATTACTGTACATTTCTATCGATTTTGCTATGACAAACGGCTGCGACAGTTTATTTGAAACACGGCCTAAATTAATTTAGAAGGCTTGAACTTAGTAAGCCTAGTTTTTGAACTTAAGATCTTTACTATGCAGACTTGAGGTTACATTCCCAGCATTCTCCTGGTCTCGGGCAGTCGCTATCTGGGCAGCTGCAACCCGCCGGTCACAGAATTTTGTAGGTCGTACGACATTAAAGCTGTCTGTGTCTAGCCGGGGCACAAAATCCTTTATGATAACCATACAGCATTTTCTTTGTAATATTCTACTAAGGGTGTAGCGAATTCATTACTGGATTTTCTCACATTGTTTGAAATACAGGACTCTGTAGACGAAATACATATGTATTGGAAATGGTCCCACCGAGTAACAAATTAATAAGTAAATACATTAAGCCGCTTGTTATGGTTTAAGGTGGTTTTGATGAGGCTAATCGTCTTCAAAATAGTATAATCAAATCCCAGTTGTTATCTTTCGGATTTATTTCAATGCACCATGATGTAGAACATAGAATAGAATAAAGCAATAAAAACGAGTCGTTTGGCCCATTCTTGGGTTGCTACCCAAGTCCTATACTGTCAAAAGTAAAGGCATCAATCACGCACGTACACCCCAAACAGGTAAGCCAATTCAGTCACGTATATCACTTTACTTACGCGCAAGCATTTCAGTCACACACATCAATCACAATCATACAATGGCCCCAAGAGTTAGGAACATAGAATTAATACGTTACAAATCACAAGATTTGTCAAGACGATTTTTGAATGTATTCACAAGGCCAGCAAAAACAATGTTTTTGGACAGCTGGTTCCAAGTTGCAGCAATTTCAACAGAAAAAGTTTATAGCTTGGGATGTCTTGAAGTTTCTTATTAATTTGTGGCCGTTATTTCTGGCTCGCACGTTACCGACTCTTTTGAAAAGTCCTTCCATGATAACATCGTTATGGCTGTGGTGATACTTGTTGGTCTCAAAAGTTGTCCTCGGAATCTTCTTTGTTTTAGGAAGATGAGTTTTAGCTGTTGAAGACGTCCTTCGTAAGAGAGATTGCGGAGTTCTGGAATCCTTTTTATTGCTTAATGGTGGTATCAATTGAAGTAAAGGTAATTGATCAACTATTTTTTAATCTATTATATGATGTTAGAAAGTTTTAAAAAATAATACCATATCTTTGTTCTGCAGCAGTGAATCAAAAAATGTATTTCTAGCCTTTTTGACGTTAAAAGCTCAAATGCCTCTTTTCCTTTTGTTGCGCAACACTACATTAAAGATACCATTAAACTCCTGTACATATAACATGTGCATTGGGTGAAACATTTTGTTTTCTATTCCTAAGGAAAATAACAATTGATTAACATGTTTCATAACGATGAGCAGACAGAAAAGATGGCGTCAAGAACGCTAAGTCGCCTGATGATCTCGGCTGTGAAGACAAAGCTTGACAGCGGCGAGTACTCCTGTAGTCCCACTGACTTGCCCACTGCTGTGGTCACCGTGCATGTTCAGAGAGGTGAGGCGTGCATTTATGTCCCTGCTATACTTCCTTGCCAATTTCTTTTAGAATAGTTTATAGACTAAACGGTTTCTTCGGCTATAATTTAATTTGGTGTCTGGATAATGCCTGAGTTACGTTACATAAATTGAAACCACTACACGTATTTGCGGACCACACACCCGTGTCTTGGAGAAGACTGGTCAAGCTTAACTGAATATTAAATGTCCATTAAACTTCATTATTAAATTTCTGCCAGCTGCTATAACTATTTTGTGGGTCTAATCTCGAACGAAGGAGTGTCCCAAATAAAACCCTATTAATAGTATATCAAGTACTTCGCCATCAATTTTGATCTTTTTTGTTCACTATAAAGAAATTGAACGTCACGAAAATAAAAAAACTATGTACGCCGTGCGTCCAATTCTAAAATTTCTTCATATTCAATAAAATTTGCTCCGTCTTAGCTCTTAAAAATATTTCAACCTACCTAAAAATCACCCATGGAAAAACACTAGTCAGAGACTTTACGATCTTATAAGAGGATTGTCAAGGGCATCCTCCTCAAAATTATTACCATCATTAGAGCTTCTTATTTTAGATCTTGCCAATCATGGCTTTTCAGATCTTCAAACCTTATTTACTACATCGCATGGCCTACATACTCTTTGTCTCACTTGAAAAAAGTAGGAAGATGAGACGAGTTCAATGCTTGTCATTTTATGTAGAAAACAAAATTAATAAGGCAGTCTATACGAAATATGTATCAGTAATTTTGGCGTAATAATCAATTTGCTCAATTATCTGCGCTGCTAAATTCCAGCGAGGAAATGTGCTCAAAAAGTGTATTCTGCGAGGAAATGATGTTCTCTGTATCATTCCCTACGTGGTTGAAATTAGAAAGGCAGTGCGCGCATGTTTGTTCAACAGCTAAAGCACAAAAAGAAAAGCAAGAATGAATTTTTTCATCTTAAAACAAAAACGCATTTTTAACGTATCATTGCGATTGAATCAGTCGAATAAACTGATAAATTATTCGTCTGAGCATGTTCATAATTTGGGCGAGGAAACCATTAGCGTTGTTCCTCTTTACTTGAAAGACATTCGTGTGATGAATTCATGAAGAAATTAAACGTCTTGTATGGCCACTGCGACACACTTAATTTTTCAGCAGTGGTTCTGATGAAAAATGACAATCATAAGGTGGAGCAAAAAATTATCACGTCTGATGTGTATACCAGCGAATCATATCGCTATTTAAGTAACAGGAATACAAATTTACAAAAAATTATTCTTATATGCTATAAATCATTTCCTAGTGATACGTTAGCAATAAGTACCTACAAAATCACAAAAGCTGTTCTGATTTTACAACAAACTGACTACTTGACAACAATATATTTGCAAGACTTAAATAACCATCAAAAGTCCGACAGAAGGCTAGTACTACAACTTCACTGCAATTACAACTGCTCACAGAATACGTACACATCGTCTAGATCTTTAACCCCATTTCTTATCCTAACTTTTCTGTTCTCTCGCATGCAGTGACGTACTTTTTCGATGGGCCTAAATTTGTGAGAACACGATACTCTATCACCAGCTATATGAGAGATGGGTATGATCTAATGGAAGAAGTTGGATTTCTTTCTACAGAGCGAAAATTTTCTGAAACAGAACACGATAAACCAAAAAAAGTAATAATTTTGAAGGAAATTTTTATAAAAATACGGAAAAATAAAGAATATGGGAGAACCAGATGTAAAATGCCAGAAAAAATTGTCATTAAGTTTAAACCATTAATCGTCAGGTATCGAACAGGGAAAATGAACACCATCTTGAAATTAAGGAAAATATATAGTTTAGTAAGGAAAATATATAGTTTCGTTTGCAGCCCAACACCTGATCCTACCTATCACATATTGGTGTCTATAATAGTTTTCGTGCATCAACTTCTTCAAAACTTTCCTCCGGTTTTAATTGGCATGACAGTGTAAAACTAACATGCCAGATCTCGCTACCAGTTTTAAGCTCGAACATGAGCTATGATAAAGAACAAACCATGCTAATAATTACTGATACATTTCTGTTTGGTTTTCACAGGTCAGCATCACGCAGCCGTTCATCAGAGCGTGTACAACTCAAGCTCTTCGGTGAGCCATCCCCCTTTAGTGGTCTTGCTGGTGGTCATCTCGCTGCTAGCCCTACGAGGTGGTTCCTCTGGCCGCTTTTTGCACCTTGGCCTCAAGTCTTGGCCCTCGAACGGCTGCGGTTGAAACCAATGAATTTTTCTCAATTGCTAGTCGTAAAGTTATTAAGTTAGTTGGCATTTCTTACTTCGTGGATGCTAGTATTGCCGTAACGCTGCAGACCTGAGGGTGGGTTATTGCCCACGAGGTAAGTCTGAACTCGAGGCAATAAGACTCAGGATGAAACTTGTAATAATTTCAGTTGTAAAGAGCATGATGAAATGTGGGAGCAGTAGACTAGATTATTAATTCTATATCCACACAAATTAATTAGAAAACTTTCGCATCACTGTTTTTATTTGTTTTGAGTTGAAGTTTTTCTTCACTAGGGCACTAAAATTATTTCTCATAGACTTTGATTTTTATCCCATGTGAGGATGTTTTAGAAGGTAAGTTAAGATATTGACTCAAATTGCACCTAAAATTGATCGCATAATTAAACGATGTTATCTGCTGAACTGTTGGTATTTTCATAGAAGAGTCGTTATCATCGCAAGTCCTGGATTCCATTTTCATTAATAAGTCCTTGTGAATCGAATAGCAGGCCTCTTCTTTAGAATATTTGTGATATTCTTCATCGAATATCACCAAGAAGTAAATGGGCAATCAAAAAAATTGATCCCGGTCGAAAGAACAAGGCATGAGCAGCTGATGTGTTCAGTACCAGTACGCTTTCTGGTATCCGCTGTCGTATGGAGCAGGGCATAAACGAGTTATTTACGAATGTTTGTTGATGTACCTGGAAGTAAATGTTGAAAAATGTTCCCTTCAAAAGTCAGCTAGTGCTCCAAATTCCCTAGATCGACTGATCCTGATTGCTTTATGGGTAATTCGTCCAGCGAATTTAACAGTCCTGCTTTAAATAGTAGAACTAGGTTAAAACATCAAATGAGCGTACCACTTCTTTGTTACCGTCCGGGGGGAACTGATGAATGGCAATGATATTCTTCGTCACTACCAGAGTTCCATTGAGTCATTTGTTTAAAATATCATTCTACTTAATATTTTTCATGATGAATTTATACAATCTTCAGTATTTTGCAACAAATTAAGCTCTTCATCAAGACCCTTGAGTTGCTGTGCTTGCCATGTGTAGTCCCGAGTCCTTTTCTGGCTAAGCGCAGTTCAATGAATTTGTAGTCCATATAATAGTTTAGCACACATTTTTCCTTATTTCTTTCTCAAGAGTGGTGGATATGCTGCATCGACTCCTACCAGAGTTTCTGTTACTAATTTCTGTTATCTATTGTTACCTCTGGTTACTTTATGCGCGTTTCGTGAGATTGGGAAAGTTGTCTTTCTGTTTTAGTACATTTCAATGTCTGTTGCTTCAAATTTTAGGGTCAAGGGTAAAAATATTCCCTGCATTAGAAATGTTAGTTTATGTTACAAAATAATTTGATAATGCGAAAGTTGTGCATAATTTCTGAATGTTAAAATTTGTTGTCTAACTTACACTCATTTGTTATTTTCCTGTTGTATTTTAAATTGTCTATTATCGGGCAGCTCTTGTTCAAATAAGGGACGATAACCTTTGCTAATGTATCTACTTTCTATTCATGAAACTATTACTTCCATAAAGCGAGTAAAGTTTCCTTTAGAGTGACTGATTTTGAATCTCGGTAACAAAATAATTTTGAATGTTAAGATTTTGAGCAACTTGTGTATTGTGAAAAATGCGTGTACAACGCATGATATAAATAATGTTGTAATTTGAATCGTTGAATGAGTCTCGCGGTGGTAGATCAATTAGACCATTACTTATTTGCGAGGTTGTTCTTCACACATTTGTTATTATAAAGGTTCATCAAATAATTTTTCTTTGTAGCTTCAATAGAATCGAGTAGTGCCTCAAAATTCACCTATCTAGTATACCATTTTTAATAGAACCTTACTCCCATCAAGTAAGTGAAGGCTATTTGTTAATGCAGTGTCTCTCCATAGAGAAATATTGCCAGCTGGATCAAGTTACGAAGTATAAAAAATTAACATTTTTTGTCTAACGGACAACATTCGAATACAAAAAGTGAATCTTTAGAGATCAACTGTGATT
This sequence comes from Trinorchestia longiramus, assembly GCA_006783055.1. Taxonomy (NCBI): domain Eukaryota; kingdom Metazoa; phylum Arthropoda; class Malacostraca; order Amphipoda; family Talitridae; genus Trinorchestia; species Trinorchestia longiramus. The sequence continues at coordinate 78,678 of VCRD01002425.1, read as the reverse complement.
ATGATTCAGTTAATTTACGTGAACAATTTTGGAGCAAAGTACAATGGGAAATTAGAAAATGATTTATAGAACTGTTTACTTGGTCATATCAAATTACCCGACAGCTAAAAATTAGTTCAGTCTCCGTCGTTGATGATAGAATTAGACATCAATCAATATTTTTCGTGTCAAGGACATTAAGTTGTGTCAGATAAAACCTTACTTCACTGTTGCAGCTTTCAACATTGTCTCTTCGAATTTTCGCCATGTGCAATCATAGATCTAGTGTCCTCATTCATGGTCAAAGAGATTAACCTTTCATACAAGACAAGAGCACTTTACTTAAAACAAGCACGTGTACTCGCCATTCTTTTGAACACAGACTCTTCTCTTCATCCCAGGCTGCTTTGCTGATTTTTTTCATAAATTTGGAAAGGTACCATCGTTATTAGGGGAGGCTGTGAAGTAAAATATTAAGCGAAATTGTTTAGTGTTCGCACAAAACTGTCGAGTATCAGTAAAGCATTTTCTGAGCCTTCTTTGTTAACTTTTGCATCAGGAATTATGCTTAAATCCGTTTATAGAAATTAATTTAAAATTTATGAGTGAAAATTTAGCATGATTTAGCTTAGTTAGATTCAAAAGAAACGTCTTAGATTTGATCCTGTCTAGTGCGATTCAAATTTTATCTGCGCTCCAAGGAAAAGTTTTTCTTGAAAACTCACGTTACCAGAAAATGATCCTCGTAATTTTATGGACGTGTATCAAAATATAGAAATAAAATCATCTGAAAAAGAAAGGCATGTGGCTTATGAGAAGTGAAGGGTCTGAGAAGCGAAATTAATGTTTTTCTGTAGCGTTCGAGCGAAAACATTGAATTCGTTTCATCTTGTACGTGTTTACTTGTTTCCGGAAATTCTTCGAAAATTTTGATACTGTTCAATGTGCAACTATTACTGATTAGCGATGGCATATTACAGGGTACGAGAACATAACTTCTTCTTTTTTAAATCAAAAAACTTTGAAAAAAGGAAGTTATGTTGGCGCATCCTGTAGTATACGGGTAATAATAAGTCATAGAGTTCGTTTTTAGTTCAGAAACTTATTCCTTGCTAGCAATACCGCACCACACAGTCTGAAACTGAAGAACTAAGACACTGATGTGGCAGAGTTCAAAAGCTACGGCGAAAGAACTAGTGGGTTTTACTGTTATCCTGCCTGGGCCGCTCACCAAACGTTTTTTATTAAGTTTTCTCACTATTGGGACAACTCGTGATGTATTCTACGAGTTTTATCCATAATATCATGGATAAAGTTTCGTTTATTTTTTATCAGCGTAAAGTTCATATGGATTTCTTCATCCACAATAACTGAATCATACATTAATAACTGATTTGTTAATCATGATTAGTAGTAGACCTCGACTTACTTCGTCAAGCAAACATTGAACGAGAAAATAAATTATAAAGTATTCCAACAACGGGAATGTTTACATTACGAACTTTTCAATGATTTCGCCAATACAACAGTGAAATTTTTATTAAATAGTGTGCTACCTTAGCATGACTGAGAAAAGCGATTGTAAATGGAAATTAATATTTCTCGAAATTATTTTAACCCCCAGGTTTTCACTGGAAAATAATTCTCGCTGTGGCTCTTTCAATAACAAGTGTTATCGAATAAAGTACCGGCAAAACTTCACCCAAACTCAAACTTCACGGAAGTTTCGAATAATTTTCTTTTCAGTAATACATGCGCAATAGCATGTAGAGAAGTGCCTTCTTATTGATAAGATGTGTAAATGTTACGTTAGTGATAGATATTGATGTTCTCCAATGGAACAGGCGTGAAAGGTGCGTTACGTTTCCTTCGAATTTTTCCAGAAATTAGCCTTTGTAAACTTAGCCATTCGATAGACTTTATTCGTATAGCTCTGAATAATGAGAAAATTTATCACCTTAATTGTGATTCTTTCCCCATACAAAAAATTTTTGCTTGGCCAGGGAGAAGCCGAGGAAATTTTCGCCTGCTTCCTCTTAATAATTTAAATATTATTATAGTGTAATGTAAGTTTACGTGTAAATGGAAGTAAATGAAACTGAATGTTGTATGTTGTGAATCCGTTTCTTTTAACTTCAATTGGTTTATAGTTCGAAGAATATAATTATGGCGCACGAATGTGTATTGCTTCTATTTCGTATAGGTTATATTGAGTCAGTTGTTCTTCTTTGGACATTTCTAGTTAGGTCCAAATGACATTTTGAATATATGTATTTGTAACACCTGACTAAAACTCGATTAATTTTAAGAGTAAGCCGTCTACGAATGGAAGTAGAATATACTAATCGGAGTTAGAGTAAGTATTTACCTATTTCGTCATCAAAAAAGAAAATATCATGATTTAAAACTTTTTGATTTGAAACGTGTTGCGTACACATCAATCAATTTTTTATTTTAGCCAAAACATTTACCTGTTTTATCCTTCATTTAAACGTAACATTTGTGTTTACTATTTTAGAATGACAGCTATCTCTTCATTGCTGAAGCCTTATTACTCTCGTTTTACTATCGTATTTTCTTGATTTAGATAGCAGAACGATTTTTGTTCATAGCCTCTTTCGGCTGACCAAACTACACTTCAAGCAGATGTTTGTAGATTAAAGATTCATCTCTCATATTCACTTTGTCATAAGAAATTAATGCACATGCACATTCATATGTTTTTCGATATCGGCGTAGTTCAATTGAATAAAACTATTGTTTAACGGGTCTTCTAATCAGAACTGAATCTTGTACAGATCAAAATGTTATATTTTTACCAATAAAATTAGCCACGAGTCGCTGTTTCCGGTATTTTCATTATCCTCGCTGAGATCTATTGTTGTCTTCAAACTTACACTTATCTTTGTATCAAAAGTCTTCCTCAATCAAATATTTCGTCAATCACGATTGCAACGTCAAAACGGCACATTTGTAAGTCATTTTAAAGAACGAACACTCAAAAGCGTATAACATAGAAGTATGAAACACCATCTCCATTAAGATGTATGTACGTGTCACGCATGAGTCTAATGGAAAATTTTGTCTGTTATTTCATTAATTGGGATTTTTGTAGCATGTAGGTGTACATTAACTAAGTAGTATCTGAGAAAAATGGATTCCATGCACGAATGATAAAAACTTGGTGATATTCTTTCTAGTGCATCAGCTTAGTGTTACACAACCTGTGGTAGGACCATCGTATGTCAGCTAAAATGCGACTAAAAAAATTTAGGTTCTCTGCGTTATGTTATACTGGTACCTCGTTAGATAACATTTGTTATATGCGTTAGATAAACGAAAAAAAATTTTTTTGAAAAACTTCTGAGGTCTTTCTTCAAGACCTAGGAAGAATGTATTAGAGCTACGATCAGGCCGCCTTCTCAACACACAGTCACATACCTCCTCAGTTCCCCATGCTTCTATTGTTAGGAGTTCACCTCGTCTACCTCTCGCCATGCTCTCGAATAAACATCATGCAAAGCAATGCAGCCTCATATAAATGCTCATATCCCAACATTTGCTACGCAGCATCTAGAGAAGGCAGCTGAAACATGTTCAAGGCGTCTGTGAGCGACTGGTGCTTTAACTTTAGACGGTATAAAACTTGGCTAGTATCCCATGGATGAACCAAGTGGTTCGATCCTGTTGCCATATTTTACTCTATGAACGTCTAAAGATAGTCAGCTAAGGACGTCAGAGAGCATTATTAAACCCTCCAAAGACTTTTGAACGTTCGTAACATCTGAGAAAACTCCAGCTCGGTAGCAGCCGTAAGATGCACCTGTTGCGATATATGGAAAAATATCTCTGTCGCTCCCTAGTATGAGAACTGTATACTGAAGAGAGTTTCAATGAGATGCACCTTGAACATAACATTGCAAAGACAGTTCTAAAATGAGATTCTACCTGATTTGCTTGAGTATTCACAAAAGTAGCGCCGTAAGATTTTAGAATGCAAATGCTATGGTTCGAAAATGCTGTGCAGAATATAATATTTAACTTCTTGTGATTGTAATGTTACAACTATTTTACTATAAGCTGGTTGAAACGTTTTTTTAACAATAGTGAAAAAATTAGATGCTCCTTGGGGGTTAGCATACATTCTACAATATATTTTCGCTTTACCAAGCTGCACGATGTACAATAATATGCATTTGTTCACAAATTCCCTAGGTGTGCAACATTTTTTCAGAAAACGTTAGCATAATCCAATATCATCCATATAATTTTTGATACTAACATCTCTAACAAATCTGTAGACCATATTTATAAATCTCTTGATTCTGGTAGTTTCTCAGACACTGGTTTCGGAAGTCTCTGACATAATTCCCGTACATAAACATTATAAAATCGTAAGTAGCACTCGCTTTTACGAAGGAGAAACTTCACTAGTAAAAATTAGCTACAGTTAGAAAAGCTAAAAAAATTATGCTTCCGACAAGTGTGCTGGAGACCATCATGCATGAGGATCACGAGCTGCGTGCAATTTTCAAAGGCAATAAAGGAAATTAACCCAAGCTTAAATCGCTCCTTAGAACATTACGGTGGACTATGGAAGGCTGATGTGAGGTTGTGTAGTACGAAGAATTTAGCGAAACTCTTTAGTTTTCATAAATCATAAGATAATACATAACATAAAAGCTTTTATTGCTGTGAAATTCTATTTCTGTCATCATAATGAGTCAAGTGAAACACAGATATAGGAAACGAGAAACAATAAACATGACCCTTCAAGTAATATCAAAAGTGATACTGTCACGTATCAATAAATGCAAGGTGACATTGTTCGGTATGAAGAGATTCATCTGTTTTATTCTATTGCTCCTGCAACAAAATCTACAACTTATAATGCAGTCAAACCTCAGTTTCCATTTGCCCTAGTTAGAATAGAATAGAATAGAATGAGGCTATAGGAACGAACCTTCTGGCCCATTCTTGGGTCGGATAATTACTTCGATAATTATTCGCTTGTTTACCCAAGTCCCATGCCGTATTTCTAGCCGCGTCAACCATGTCGGCAGCGGGATTCAAACCCGGGTCTTTCCGCTCGCAAGCAGATTCGCTCACCAGTCGACCAAGCTGGTCTCACCAGTCGACCAAGCTGGTATAACCAGTCGACCAAGCTGGTCTCACCAGTCGACCAAGCTGGTAGTTTTCGTACTAGCCGGTTTTCCACAACTATTTTCGCAGAAATTTTATCCAGGTTTTCGTTCAAATTGTTATTTTTCGTATAGTTGAAGATGGTCTGTACCATACTTGTTCGTACCAAGACAACAGCTGATGTAATTACTTCAGAGGAGGAGAGTGAGAAGGAAAAAAAATCTTCTGCGATTAAAGACATGCTCTCGAAGTGGAACGATTATCAAAGTTTCGTTCAGAAATATCACCGTAATATAGTTGTTGCAAGCTCTGTCGGCGACATACTCAATAGCAATTGCCTTGTCTCATTTTTTGGCAAATTTTAAATAGACGTCAGAAACAGACTTCTAGAGACAGATTTTTTGTGCGACAGAAATCCATTGGCCCTCAAGCGGGTTCTTGTGTCAGTAAAAGACAAAGAAAAGTAGTAACCCCTGATAGTGAAGCAAACTCGAATAAGGAAGTAACGCCAGATACCACCTTGATACAAGGGACCTTGTACACCTCGCACTTGATCTGATTATGGACGGGGATTCTCCTTCCAAACAATAACATCCGTTTGCCATCTTTCATACGCCAACGAAAGTCTTCAATAAGATAAAATTGATAGCAACTCTGGTTTTGTACGAGGTTTCTCTTTTCAGTATCTCGACCAACTTCTTATCCTGATGCAATTAAAATAGCTTATCCGATGCATGTATGTTTTCATACGTTTTCAATCTTGAATGATAACGATTTTTTTACAAGTCGATAAATATTGATTACGAAGGCGAGCTGACGTTGCTAACTATAAAAATATCTTAGAGACTAAGACCTTATATGAGCCGTACTTTTAAAAAGCATCAAGCCAACACAGGAGATAATGTAGAGACGACCTCAATCTCCTTAAAGCGCAGTTCCAATTAAAGAGACGTCAAGACGAGGAATTATATAAAAAGTCTATTCTCTGCATTTCTTTTGGAGGTCTGTAATTCTAATCTACCAGTAGCGTGGACTCACAGAATCTTAACTAACGCTCATTCAGAAGCTTTGACAACTAGATTTGAATCCCGTCAGTTCCTTAAAAAATGCATGAGAAAAAAATAGAAAAATAATTTGTGCCTTCCCTGGCTTTCCCGATAGAACATGAGATCTCAATTTCAAACCTTCAATAGGCTTCTAAGGACCTGAGCATCCAATAAATTATTGAGGGATAAATTAAATTGACTTGTATGATATAAGTTCAGAGAATTTCAAATGTGTTTTTTTTAATTCATAACTTCAAGAGGTACTAGATCCATAAGTGAAAAATCACGGTTTTCACTAAATTTTTCGTTTTAATTTGCCAGTGGACGCGGGCTTTGCGCAAGAGTTTCCCCATTGCTGGATGTGCCTTTGGTATCCACAATACAATGCTTACAATACATGTATACCCTACGAAATTTTCTCTTATCTAAATCCGTAAGAGCGTCTATTATACAGGGTGGCCCATAATTAAGGTACCTTTTTAAAACTATTTTCAAGAAAATCACCATTCTGAAAACAATAACTCAATTTCCAAAATCTTTGGCCTTATACTAAGTGGTAGCCAGGTTACTGGTCAAACTAATTTTCTGAACCGTTGGTTTTTAATATTTTTCTGAAAAATAAGATATGATTGACAAGAAAAGTTATAATATGATTTTTCGAATACATCGTTTTTAATTATATTTTAGAACGTTTTTAACTCGATGGTAATTATGAAGAACGGATGAATTTAAACGTCATGTGTATCTTGCATGCAATCAACAAACGTTCAATTTGATACAAAGTCGATGAGGATGTCAAATCTGGCAACCAACGCATGGTGTTATGAAATTCTGCACATTTTTTGTTTACATTTAGATTCTTCATGACAACGTAGGGCATCTCTGCAACAAAAAGAAAACTACACTTCTGGATGGTGAGAATGTTACCGTAGAACACGACGTGCTCTCATATTCCTCATGCCTTGTTTTCAAAGAGCTAATTTCTGAGATATATATTACATTACAGAATTTATTTGCTTCAAAATAACAGACTTTTTATACCTTAAACCTGTGTTTCATTTTAAAAAATTGTTTCAGCATTTGTCACTCCTAAAAATATTCATAAAGTATAAACATTTTTTTTAAACTTGTATTTACAGGAATCAAACGATGTTGTTCGTGTTAGAAAGAAGCAATACATTTCAATGCACTGCAAACGAAATTCATGGAGCAAATAGAGACCGAACAGAATACAATGGAATAGAATAGAGCATGACATCAAAAATTAGCCGTCTAGTCCATTCTTGGGTTCATCCAAGTCCCATACCATCAAAATTATACTGGAGTTCCAGTATAATTTTAATCAGAAAACAATGAAATATGGGGTCTGAGTCAGATGCTTTTATGAGATTGCATGAATAGCATTTTTGCTTTCTATTTACGACTGCTGATGCAGCCTAAAAATATGTTTTGAAACTTGGAAGCACCACTTTTTATTTGTTAAGTACCTCAGCACAAGAAACTATGAGCAATTCAGAGAAAAATTTACTAACGGGCACTCAAAATCAACGCTTAAACACTGAAAACTGACGCTTTAGAACTCAAAACTGGCGCTTCAACACTCTAAATAAACACTTCACCTCTCAAAATCAACAGTTCAGAATTCTGAAGCTGGAATCAACATTCTAATGAACGATCGTACACTCCTGAACTAAGCTCCGTCCAGTGCACGGTGCAGTTCATCCAGTCATGTTATCCAAATCTCCGTTCAGTGTTCCAATTACACTCGTGATTGTGTGTGACCTGAAAGCGATTTCATTACAATTTTTGAGTTTTTATTCAGCTTTTTTCTAAGGCATAAAGTTACCGAGCAGCCAAGCCTCGGAACATTTTTCTCAGAGTAATTGCTCGTTAGCTACAGCCGTGCACTGCTACCCTCACACCTAGGATTAAGTGAATTACCCCTGAGAACACAATAAATTGCATTGTCGCTATGAAGTAATTATTTCGGACACAAAGCTTTAAATTTTTTTAAAATCTAGCAATAATCAAACATTAAAAACGTTGAAATATTGAATTAAAACTCGTAAAGAAAATTAGCTAATCAGTTCAGTCAAAGGAGTTTTTCTAACTTGCACTTTGAGTCATGATGAACGCATTACAAAATTGCGCATTAACCTAATGATTCTTAAAAAAGAGAAACCATAGATCGTTGAAATCAACGAGACACAAATAAAGTTGTATCTTATTCATTTCAGAGCTCGGATAAAAGTGCTTTAAATTTGAACTCATTTGGAAGCGAGGCCAGTTCAGGCAAATTATCATGCATAACGGTGCTCTGTATCGTCACTGAGGTTTAGCAACGCTGATGCACTCTAAGAAACTACGATACACTCAGCTGTTGGGCAGGAGACAACTTCATTTTGTTCCCACCTAGTAGAATAAGATATGATTGAATTACTCATATTTTAGATTGCTCGGTTACCGGACATTAGTCAAGTCTGAAGTGAAATGTATGTATAATAGAAGGAACTTCAAATAGTGTTACACCGAAAAGCACAACGAAATTTAATTTTTTGAAAGAATGGACTCAATTCAAACTTTGCTAAGAATATAAAATTTTACAAAACACGTGCAATAAAACCCCTAATGAGATTTTTGCATATTTGTGTCAACAAAAAATATTACAGCGTTGATTACGAAAAACTCTTAAGATACAACGGGAGTTGTCTTAAGTCTTAGTGCGCAAAAAATACATACACGTAAATTTTCAATATTCTCGATTCAAATTATATACAACTCAGACACAACTGAGTAGCGTTTTAATCTACATCGGCAGGTGCATGCATTTACGAAGCTACTTTGAATTTTCAAGTATATAATGAGAATGCAAAAATAAATCCCAGAATATGAGAACCTTTGGACTTCTTTTAATATATACGGCACCAAATGTAAAAGATTTACAATTAAATACCGTATGGCTTATTACTTTTTGGAGACTCAGTAGAAAGAGTGGTTCCGTGTGAAAAGTTCTGAGCCTGAGGCGGAAAATAAAGTCTTGCAAAATCTCTGCATAAACTTGTCCATATTTTAATTAAAACGGAATTTTCTAACATCGAGAACTTAGGTTTGTAAACTTCTGGGTTGCATTGGACAGGAAAGCTTCTTGAGCGTGTGGCAAATTTGGACTTAAGGCATGCATGTGAAACGAGCTTGTTTTTTTAAATTAGCGTCTTTCTGACGCTTAAAAATATTGAGGGAAATTTTTCAATGTTCAAGATGAACCTCACAAAAATTGAGAACAATACAACCCTTATAACATGTATTGAATGCTGTCTCATTTCTACTGCGTTCATCAGTAGTACTTAAATTTAAAAATGTATGCAAGGGAAAATGTAAGATATGCGTCATTTACAGTAGGTCTTTTTAACCGGTAGCCATGGGACGTTGCATTTGCCGGTTAATATCACCGAAGTAACCACAAACAATTCATAAACACGCTAGACATAAACGGAAAACAATAGCAATTGCTTAAAGCAGTTAAAGAAGAAAAAACAACGAATAAATATATAAAGCTTGACCAGCGAGTGCCGATTTAAAGGAATTCTACTGTAATTATCTTCTAAATTATTTCTTAATCTAAGATTATATGATGTAATGTAAAAATAGTTGGTAGAAGAATTTAATGGATTTCTTATGGATCATTTAGCGGAAATATAACGCTGTTCAGGGAGACTCAGCCACTCCATGGCCTGCGACGCTGCGTGTAGAAATCAAGTAATTTTGCCCTTTTCTTTTTGTGGCTGCATTCCCTCTCTTCTTCCCTCAAAACTGATGGAAAATACTTTAGTTATTATTCATGGGCCTTAATTATTATTTTCAAATTTATTGTTTGTAGAAAATATATTATGAATTTGTACTATTAAGTACTGATACTGATATCTTGATAGGTCATTGGGATGCAATATGCATAGAAATGATAAATTAGGCTTTTCTCCGTTTCAACTTTTTTATGTAATTTAAATCATCATACAATGCAATTCTCAGGAGCAGGTTGCATATCAGATTACTTATTTGGCATGTAGGAATTATCTTATGAATTTGATTTGCATATGATGAAAATTTTGCAAACACCGTTTTAACGAAGATAGTCTTTAATTTCTTATGCAGCATAGTTTTCTAAATTTCCCTCTTGTCATGAGGAAACAAGAGCTAATTGTTGCTTTGAATAGTACAACACTTTGGCGCATACTCTTTTGAGAGATTCTTTCGGTGACGTATTCGCAAGACCTGAATGTTCTCAAAATTATTTTAAAGTTAGAAAAAACTTGTCGCCCTTCATCCTGAGTGTTCTCATTATTATATGTTAGAAAACATTAGGGGTTCAATTTTTCTTTTTTAACACATTTTCACGGTATATTTACGAGAAACTTTATGAAGCGTGTTGTTATTCATAGAATCATTTTTAAGGGAGATTTTAATACAGATTCTTATGCGTCCGTAGTGTCTTCATCGTCATTGTTACAAGCAACTTTGAAGGGATAGATTTCTTCATAACGTATTCAAAGCGTAAGTTTCAAAAGTCACTTTAAAAGCGAATCATGCTCGGAAAAATATTCTATCATTTTTAAGAGAGACTTTGAGAGGAAGTCTAGCGTTCCCTCGGAGGAGCTTACGGGGATTACATTGGTCCAGTTGCTGGGGAAACCCCAACTTGAAACCTCGCGTTCAAAGAATTATCTGGAACTTCTCTCTACTTCTCAAAACTGCGAATGTAAAATAAAGTAAGAATAAACAAGATGTGGTCATCAATAGCCTCCATGAATATAGTATAAAGTTTTTCTTTAACAACTTTGGTAAAAATAAATTCAAAAATAGATATGAGTTGAGGGTGGAAGAGCGAAAATATGTAAAAGACTTGCTCCCCGTGCTGTCTGTGGGAACTTCCCGATTCAGAAAACTCACTGCCTGTTGAAGCTCAAAATTGTAACGAGCAAAAGCGGGAAGAAGAAATACTCCCTAAAACGTAAAGTAATGAGTGGCTAAGTGGACAGCTGTGTGCAGGCAGCCCTGTCCTGATTGCAATCTATTGGTTAATGTTTTGTTATTCTGTTTCAAGTTCAAATAAATATTAAACATCTTGATTATTTCCCTTTTCTCTTTCAAACGAAAAGCCAAATTAGGCTGCAACTGTTGCGATATTGGACCTTATGAAGCCCATTTTTCTTAATACCTACTCTATTCAACACATTTTCTGCCATATTGACATTAAGCTTATTTGTCATTCAAGTAGGCTCTCACGAATGCAGTTTCTTACCTCTTCCCTACTTAGAGAAATGAAAATTAGCTACAGCTTAAGGCTGAAATATTGTCTCTGTTGTAGTAAAGGGTTTATCGAGTGTACCCATCACTAATAACTAAGCTAGTTTTTCTTGTTCAGTGTACGATAAGTAATATAATTGTAGTGCAAGGTAATTATAAAATTGTCGGGTAATTATTGCATGAAAATTTATGGCAGAGATTATGACCCTTATTCTTCCGTCTTCTCCTATTCTTCTTTAATCATGGTACTCGATTAGAGTCATGGTCATGAAAGCGTAAGTGCTATTTTACCGTGGATATTGTTGTACTGATACTTAGAACACGCGTGCGACAATTTGTGCGCATGAACTATACGACCCACTGAGTTCAAGACTCTGTTGATGTGTTGTAGTGACCTTCTACAAAAGAATAATAAAAGTTTTCAAAAAAAGAAACTCAATTTGACATTGTACTTGACTTGTGTAAATAACTATCCCGTCCTATCCGGCTCAACCAACCCTCCTACTCAATTAAATTAAATCTCCTATACTCCTAACACCATCTTATGAACACAACTTCTCAGACAGTGTGCTTGTGACCAAGAATGTCTATTTAAATCCATCTTCCTGGATGTACCTAAGCCCACGTAGCCCACTCTTCCAAATCCAGTAAGTTCACCCTCGCAAACCCACCCTCCCAAGCCCACGAAACCTCCTCAACTGACCTTCTGCAACCCACCAAACTCCCTCTCGCATCCACACTTAACCCACCCCTCTAAACTGCCCCACCATGCAGCAACGCATGCCATCAAGACGTCTACTTGAAGGAGAACTCAAATTTCTGGAGGCATACACTGCAGTCCTCGACTTGCCCTTTTGCTTGGGCGTGCCTCTTCAAAGCTGTGCCGCAGGATGCAAACTACCTGAGCGCAGGTCACAACTTATCATGGGCCTCCCATTCAAAACTGCTGCGGTAGGCAGCAAATTTTTCTCAGTCGTTGAATTTGAATCACATACTAATCAACGCCGATACAAAGAAGTGGAAATCTGCTTGCTTGAATTTGACCTTAAAATTGCATTGATATTACCAAGTCTTCCAAACATCATACAAACAGTTTCTAAGTTTAGTTATTTCAAATAAAAATATTGAATGTTGACTTAACTGAAACTGCTCCTTGGAATGTTGACTTGGTTGAAATTTTTCCTTTGAATGTGAACTTATCTGATATTACTAACTGAAATACTGACATTCCTGATATCATGCCTCTGAAAGTTGACTTTCCTAATATTGGTCCATTGAATTTTGATAAATGATATTGTTCCTTTTCCTACTATAAATGAGTTTGCAGGTTACGGGGCCCCATATGGGGGAGGCATATTTGCCTCCCCCATATCATTATCAAACCTCATAATGGCTTTGCCATTAAGTAGAGATTATGATTTTCCAACGGTGTTTTGTAATTGTCCTGTATACTATATGGCGATTTTTCAGGTTCTCTACAGTCTAGTTATGAATATGAATGAATGTGAAAAATGTTTTGAGCATCGACGTAAGAGCTATTCAATCAAGCGAAGCAGAACATAAATACAGTATTTTACTACTTCTGCTCTAAAAAATTGGCTCTACAGCGTACAATAGACTAGCTCGAACAAAATTTAAAGAAAAACTGTGATGCAGAAGCTCGTTAAATATACTATATACTCGTTCTGTGCGAGCGACTTTATCGAATCAGTCAGAATATTTGTGTATTTTTTGAGAAACCTTCATAAGCGTTACCTCTGTGCAAATGAAAATAGAATACTTTCCAATAGACTGGAAAATAATTTCTATAAAATTGAAATGTTTATGATAGTACTACTAACAAATTTAAATAGAATAATTTTGTGATTAGACACTATCAGCGAACAACTTCTTAAACAGACGCTGAACAACTGAACGAGAATAGCGTTACATGGATCAGAGTATGCTGCTAACCAAAGCACGAAACAAGTTTCGAAAGTAAAAGTTAAATGTCGTAAACAATATCAAGCGATGTTCAACAAGCAATTGTTCAACATCAGAGATTGCAACATAGAGGAGTGTCGCTTCTGCTGCGTTAGCCATAAATTTTCAGGGCTCTTTGAAAAACTACTGCAGTAAATTCAAGAACTAAGCCTACATACAACTGAAACCGTCGGCAGGCTGCGTGGTAGCAACTGAAAAACTAAATCACGAACTAATACTTCAACTTCAGTCTTCGGAGGCTCACCGTGACAAGCAGTTACGAATCGATAATCAGCCTTAACTTGTTGAAATTATTAACAAAAACGCCCTTGTCACTGACAATCAGATCAAAATTATACGCAGTAGTCCTCAGAAAGTGTTCTCGGAGTGCTCACACCAAGAACAACGAAGACCAGTACAACTAGAAAACTGAGCAAGTAGTTTAGGTCTTATCATATTGCGATACATGGTTATATGGCTCACATTTAACTCCTTGTTCAGTTCTTTAGTTGTACTGGTAGAGTTTCCATCAATGACAGCCTGCAATTCCTCAGAATTGAGTGCTTTGGAGCGACCTTTTTTTTGGTTCGTCCTTTAGACTGTAGTCACCCTTTTTGAAACGCGAAAACCATCCTGAACAGATCTTTTTCCTTCACCACATGATTTCCATAAGTATTTTTGTAAAACCTTGCTGCTGAAATTGCTGTATTGCCTTTTTGAAATTCATACAGTAAATATGCCAAAAGTATTTTTTCCTTGGAGTGCACATTTGGGTTGACAATAGTTATTTATTATGATAGTTTCAATTAATGTGAAATAAGAAATATTATTTTAGTTACTTAGATGGCTACACATGTGTAATTTATAAGTTAAATTGATGTAATGATGCCCTGAAATTACAACTCAAAACATAGACAGAACTTTCGTTACAACATGACATTTCATGTGCTCTCCTATTTTAAGTTTGACTTTCATCTATTTCAGAACTGTAGATGAAATCTCTGCATTCCGAAACGCATGATATGGAAGATGTTCTCTCTTCGTTGGTTTTTCTTTTTATTTGACAAGAAAGATTTCCACGCAGTCGACCAATTAGCACTGATATATCTTATTCTATTCTATTCTAGTAGAGCTGACCAAGAACGCTTTTACCTAACCACTATATTGTGGTTGAGAACTGCTCATATAAACTGAAAACACTAAAAAGCTCAGGTACATCAAAGCTGAATTCTAAAAACTTCAACGTGTGAACACTCCAGGAAAATACATTCAGATCAAAATAAGGGCAAAGATGATGCATAGGAAGACGTAGAACTGCATGAGCAGCGTTAATATAAAGAGTTTGTGGTGAGCAATGACGTCAGAAAATGTTGAGTACTTTGTATTCCCATGACTTGTCTGACAGAAGACTTCAAGAATCCAAGAGGAGCAAACGTGAACTTTATATTTGCTTGTAGTAACACGCGATGACGCTTGAGGTTGTATGACCATTGAAAGAGAAGCAACGCACATTTGAGACTCCAGTTGGAATCGGCAACTCTTGTGCTTGCGGTGGTTTGCTGCACATCTCTACTAGGCGCCCCTTTCTTACGGATAGATACTGCACTAGATACAAGTGAACGCAGTTATATCTAGAAAAGAAACATTGAATAGATTAAAAAATTCGGAGTATCATTTTTGAACTGATGTTATATGGACTTCATATTGGACTATAGTTCTTCCTTTCACCAGTACAATGCTGCAAGGGTCGTTCGGGCTAAAAGGAAAGTTTCGATGATCGAATTTTCGAACAGACCTACAAGTTCATGAAAGCTAAAACTGAAGAGATCTCTCTCATGCAGAGCCAGACTTTGAAGTTGAATACCAACACTCAAATTGCGAGGCTCAGGTCGGTCCTTCAACGGTCGAGTGCATAATCAACAACGGAACGGTATTGCCCAGCCATCTCGTAAAAACATCTGCCTGCTCAGTTTGTTCAGCTGCAAAAGGACGTGAAAAATTCTCTGCGTGCATGAGAATAACACAGCTTAGTAATTTTGCGCACAGCGGTTTCCGTTTACTCGCATCAGTGGTTAAGAAAAAACTTGGTCCTGCTCCCCAGGGAGCCATCATTTGATGCGCATGAGCTAAAAATATTTGACGGTCTCCAATAAATTGAAATTTATTTTCTCCTGTAGCTTAGGCAGCTGAGGCAGCCCGATATGATTTGCGTTTATAATTACATTTCTGAGGGATACACTAAACAATTAGCATCGTCATTCAAAAAGTCGCATTCCTCCTGACAACCAATTCACCCCAGAAGGGTTTTCGTCTAAGACCACTGTAACTTTAAGAAATAACAAAGTGCTTCGTATCACCCACCTATGGCATAACGTATGTGGTGGAGAGCCTTATCGAAATGCTGCAAATGGTTTGAGAAATTTCAATGACAGGATTTCGAAAAATTTACCCCAGAAGGGTTTTCGTCTAAGACCACAGTAACTTTAAGAAATAACAAAGTGCTTCATATCACCCACCTATGGCATAACGTATGTGGTCGAGAGCCTTATCGAAATGCTGCAAATGGTTTGAGAAATTTCAATGACAGGATTTCGAAAAATAAGTTGCCTTCATGAGTTCTTTATTCTGTGACTGGAGTTATTAGTTTGCTGCTGAAAAACCTCAGAGCAGTCAGTCTCAGCACGTGATGTAAGAATATCTGACATCTCTAATGACGGAGCAGAATTTTTCCATCTGTTAATTTACAGTAGCATTCCACAGACA
>VCRD01002425.1:0-60124 GCA_006783055.1 Trinorchestia longiramus | reverse complement strand
TCGAAAAATAAGTTGCCTTCATGAGTTCTTTATTCTGTGACTGGAGTTATTAGTTTGCTGCTGAAAAACCTCAGAGCAGTCAGTCTCAGCACGTGATGTAAGAATATCTGACATCTCTAATGACGGAGCAGAATTTTTCCATCTGTTAATTTACAGTAGCATTCCACATTCAGACATGTGCAATTTTAGAGTGTGCATATTTGCTCGTGATAACAATTTTGTTAATAGCGTTACTCTATTCTATTCTAACCTATTTCGATATGGGTCTTCAGGAAATGATATAAGGGGCGTAAAAATATGTTAATATTAAATTTGTGACATAGATAAAGGTAAATTGCTATGGAAATCGCACTACAATCCTCAATGATTTTCATGTTCAAAGGCGAAAAACAATGATTGTTTATTGTTTTTCATTTGCTTCGAGCATAAAAATAACCAATTAAATTTTAAAAAATGCCAATTTGATTTTGAGCTCACTTATGATAAAAGTTAGCTTCGGAGCAAAATGAGTTCTTTGGGAAGCATTGTACAGCATGGACACCAAGTAATCGAAATTCCCAAACTTCAACACACGCTACACTCAAACTTGAAGTTGTAGTTCAGTTGGGTATCCAAACATTGAATAATGAAAAAGAATGAATATTTTGGCGATTTTTTAGCTTCCTGAAACTATTGCTCAGCTCAGCCAAGAATAAGACATGACTGTATGCTTGGTCACAAGAATCTTTTGTGAGTAGCAATGAATTATGGGATGGGAAAAATATTACACATTTCTCTCATGAGTCTCTTAAAAAACATCGTAGTATTCACTATTTCTTGATAACATTTCGATACTTTTAAGTGTTAGCAATGCATTCCAGTTGTTACAATGTACGACATAAGTTAATAAATCTTCGAACTGTTAAAGATTGGCAATTTTTAAAAGAAGGTATTAACTACGAATAATAGTAGTAGTTTCTCTAAAAACTCCGGAAGGAAAATAATTTCTGTACCTACAAAATTTAGGTCTGTTAAAAAAGTAGTACGAGTTTTCCTAAAAAGAATTGATGCAAGTCTCAATACAGAGCATAGTTTTTCAGGAAACTTATTTTGTTCCGAAACTATTTTTTATCAGTGAGTTTAGTTGCAAATGAACAGAAATTTGGAATAATAGGTTATAATCAATTTATCTTGAAATTATTTCTTTGTCATGGAATATTCTTCTCCGGGCAGTCATTCATTTACAAAAAAGCTCATTAACATCATTAGCCGCAAATGTGGAAGTCATTCGTCACAAGCAACAAATGTTCTTCTGTCGCAATTCGCTGATCATTAGTTACGGTGATATTTTATTTCTTGACAGATGCACTTGCATCTCAAACTTTAGTGTCGTATTGTGGCGGGAACAAAATCTGCCACATTTCTTCAAGACGGAACCAACTTTCTTGAAAGTTACTCATAACTTCGCCCACTGCTAATTTATAGTACAAAGACTTCGGATGTCGGTCTCGTCCTTAATGACAGGGATCCTAAAAACAACTGATAGCAACAGTGTAGCTATGAAGGAGCGGTAGGACTGAGTGGATGCACAAGGGGCGTACTTTGAAGGGGATGTAAGTCCCAAGGCTGTCATGTAAGTAATATATTTTTCAAGCCAAAAATCGCTCACATTTTAGACAGATCTCGTATAGACAATCCTTATATGGAAAAACGAAATTAGAAAATTGTTTTTCTTATTAAAAGCCTCCCCCTTCCTTCTAAAAAAAATTGAAATAATTAACTCAAATATCCTAATTGTGCATTATTTTTAAAGAATTGTACATTCCACCGCCCGAATAAGAAAAATAGAAATAAAAAAGGAATTGTAAGTCGTTAGTTAAATTCTAACTCCTAAACCTTGATAGTGAGCACAGTGAAAGGTGCTCAAAACTACACACGGAAGAAATGAACAAATTTTTCACACGTACATTAAAATTGTGTACTTATTTCCTTTAGTGACAATATTATGTGGAGACATACATGACATTTTTCCGCGTTCCATTCTCCATACAAGCTAAAGCAGAATTAAGTACTCTTTATTACTGTGACTAATGAATATTTCGCCTCGGTTCTAGTTGACCCATAAGCAAGGCCTCGTGCGAGCCGTAAACTGGTGGCTGACTTGCCCAAGCTTCTCGTTCAGAATTAGGATGAACTGAAGCGCATATACTTGACACTTTTAGGGCCAGTAAAAGACTAAGGAATTGCTTCATTCGAGCCAGGAACTCATCTATGTAACTGTAGGCTTTTAATAGTTTCCGTCTGCAGCACTGCAGGTCTTACTGACTGACGAGACGACTGTAAACTTGACAGAGCGACTTGGAGTTCAGAAGACGAAGAAAAATTTGAATCAACTGTAGTGAAATATGAACAGAAGAAGCAACAAAAAAGTGAATATTTTTAACTGCAAACGTTTCAGGATGCAAAAATTTCACCTTATGTGCTGAAATGGACTTGTTGAAATGGTTGAATGGTTGATTTTGTGCTGAAATAGTTGAACGCATCAAAATCTATTTGAAGTTAGACTTTTGTTTATTTCAGCGATGAAAATGAAGTCTTTAGATCCCGAAACGTATTCAATTAAAGATGCTCCCGTTCACGATGGTTTTTCTTTTCATTTTATTTGAGAAATTTCTAAGATATCTACCAATTAACGCCATGACTAATGTGAAGTAAGGGAAATTATCGGTATGCGAGATGTTTGATATATGCGTTTTTTCTATGCTGACTATTTTTATTCCTATGTGAGTATAACTGTATTGTTCAACCATTTAAGCTATTTGTTTACTAAGTTTCAACAAGAGAAAATGTTCAAATAGTACAATGTATTCCAATAAATGCAGTATTAATAGCATGAAATACTCTAGTGCTTCAAGACTTTATACAGTATAACTTTTGTAAAGCAAACATGTTTAAATAGGCTGTGTGAAATACCTGAACCGAAGAAAAACGAGGACATATTTTGTTTTAAGAACTGGAATTTTTTGAGAAATACTTGGCTTGAAGAAGTGTTCCAGCACAGTAAAACTGCACTCATCATGCATCTGCTTTTAAGTATTCAACTGTATCGTATTGTACAACTTTTTTTCAAATTATCTAAGACTTCGTGAACATGATAACGTGCGTTTTGTGGACACCAACCTCAATTTACTGAAATGTAATAAGCCAATGGTAAGCCTACTTCTTGTTCAAGTTCGCTCAATTCTTAACAACATCTCGAGGTGGTGACGCCTCATATTTCCCAAGAGAAAGAGTGTCCCCAGCACATAAGAAATTTTAATTTTGGCGTCCTCTCCTGGCAGAGTCATTAACGCATGCAGCACGAGTTACTCTGAGCTTAGCTTAGTCACGGAGGCTTTAGCAGCTCATGAGAAAATGATTATGATGACGAAATATTTTGTTATCTGTGAGACTCCTTGCAACGCCCATGAAGAAATGTGGGATTGGCACGCAAAAAAAACGACCAAAATATGTACACCATCTGCTTGACAATGGAAGTTTAATTCCAACGACGAAAGCAAGGCCGTGTATTATCCCATGATGCTGCTCGTAAAATTGCCACACAACTGTGAATAAACTTCACACGTCTCTTACAAACAGGTAGTACCAACATGTAAGGTAAATAACTACTGTGCCAGGTTGTGCATAACGTTTATGCAAGTAAAAATAATTCAGCTTGAAGTTGTTGCTTGCCTAGTTCAGACATAAGAGTTCAGGTCCAAACAACTCAACATAAGATCAAGCTCAAGCCAAAATAACTCAGCTTAATTCCGAGTTCAGGTCAGTGGCGATACCGTGCGCGACCTGTTACCATCTTAAGTATTTTTCAGCCAGCCTCATGCACCAACATGAGGATTCACTAACGAAAGTACACACAAACAAATACGCACGCACACACACACACTACTTCACATATTTTCTAACTATGCAAGCGCCCACAGCAGTTGAAACATAGCAAGCTGTGTGCACATACGTGCTAGTTCAAATGTACTGAACAGTAAATGCCAGCCTACCGTCTTCTTAATGAGGCACTAGATCAAGCAGCTCCTCTGAAGTCAGCTTAACGAAGGCCTGTTAGATATGACTTATGTGCATATTATCGCACTGAAAATATTGTATTTTTAACAGTTCCTGACATTATTTTGATTCAGTGTAGGGAGAATATAATCCATGAATTACATGTCACATCTACGTTCCTTGTAAAATTCATAAGAGGTTAATTTTTTTATAAGGTTTATCTAAAGATTATCATCATTATTCGCTCTATTGGTCCTCAGAAATTCTTAAGTCCTTCCTTACGGACCTTCTCCAGAATTAAACTGTACACCGTTGCTCGTCCACCGAATTTCTCGCGAATTAAGACGAAGTCTTGGTCTGACGACTTCACATTCTGCTAGAAAGCGTTCTTCCTCCCTGACCATTCATCTCCCTAACAAACCATAATCCAAAACTCTGGTACTCGTTCATTTGACGGCAGGTATTTGGTTTGAGAACACAATTCCAGAATGTGCAAGACTAGCAAATGAAAATGATTAATTTAACATCCGGGTAAGGCCATCGTTAGTTTTTGAAATGATAGTATACGAAGGAATTCAGTCCATTAAATTCAAATGGAAAACTATGCTCATACCCGATTTGACTAACAATGACAACATAACAAGAAAGTATCCAACAAATTTTAGAAACTGCTAATGATCCTAATACACAAAAATAACTACATTTACCCGAGCACAAGGCCCACTGTGAGAAAAGTTGGAAAATAATCTCTCTAAAAAGTGGACGTATAATTAATTAAGCTTTGAGGCGCGTGCATGCGATCGTCGTGCAAACTATTCTTTAATCCATTAGACACGATCATTACTGCAGCAACCAGGCGCCTTGGGAGGATTTCCCAGCCTGATCACCTAATTTCTGCAGGATCATTCGATCGCTCGAGTGCCTGGAATACGCTGGAGTTTCCTGGCCCAGGAAACTCTGTGGTGGCGCAATAGCAGTCGTTGAACTGACCTGGAGGAAAATGTATTTGCAAGTATTTTCTAAGAAATTAAAACAAGAGATACGTGTCCAGTAATTAAATGGAGTAGGTTTATTCCCAATGAGGGGGCCAAGATTGTCAAGCAAAATGCTTTTGCAAAATTATCCTTCTTTAGAAAAGTAATGCAGTTTTCATCCGAATCTATTGGATATCAATGACTTTGGAAGAACTTATCGTGATGGAATCAAAGATAAATGACTGATTTACAAACTTCTACTTCAGTTTGTCAACACCAGCCTCAAATTTCTGTCTCCTCGTACAAGGCTTAGAATACCTGAAATATCGAGAAATGTCTCGTGCATCTGGAGAGTATATCTCTGACGCAAATAAATCAGCACGACAACTTTCTTAACTACCTACTAAGAAACACGTAAATTTTTGAAATTTTAATAGAATGAAAAAATAGCAATACGACCAAATTCATTTTGTATTTTAACTAGAACGAAGTCCGGAGCTCTCCAATTTTTCTGTCTTATGACTGATTTTCTAGCCTAATTTTGCGTTCACTCCAGTTCCCTATCAATGATTTTTACTCCTCTTTATACAATTGTGTAGAAGTTTATGAGCATTGCATGGAACTGCAGAAAGCTCTGAATTTATACTTGCGTCATTATTTTCTTTAGTTGAGCAAGTGTAGAAGCTCGTGACCTAACAGAGTTCACATCCAGAGAGCGGGGTCTGAGGGGTCTTGCATTCGGAGACCTCACATCCAGGGGGCTCATATCCAGGGGGTCTCACATCCAGGGGGGCTCACATCCAGGGGGGCTCACATCCAGGGGGGCTCACATCCAAGGGGGCTCACATCCAAGGGGGCTGACATCCAAGGGGGCCGACATCCAAGGGGGCTGACATCCAAGGGGGCTGACATCCATGAGGGCTGAGATCCATGGGGGCTCACGTGAAACTCTGCATCATAGTTCTGAAGAGTCGCAAGTAGGTTTGACAATGAAAATGATTACATAGTTTCAGTTTTTTTTCAAATATTACATTTCACGCTTCTAAATGAGAGCTATGCAAATTTTTTCCAAAATGATTTTTCAAATTATCATAAAGAGAATTCATTGATATACACTTCAATTTACTCCATTTGAGATTTCGAAGCAACGAAGCACCCCTGCGTAAACCCTTCATTGCTCTCTTTAGCGTCTTGGTGTGCTGACAAATTAAGCATTTCACGAGCACTACTTTAAAATTGAATGTTGCAGTTGTTGAGTAACGTCTTTTTATTTTTGCAAAATTGAATATACTGTAGTAACTGATGATTACGCGTCATGCTTGGACGAAAGAACAGCTTTGTGTGGAAAAGAGCCCTATAATACCCCAGGTTATTTAGCATGGAGAACGTGATCTTATCTTTATTCTGCTTCATGCACGAACACGATTAAAAAAACAATTTCTTCCCATCCCGGCGTGTTTCGGTCAGTCCCAGGATTTATAAAACTTCAGCGGAAGCAGCAATCAGCTTTGCAGATTGGAAATTATTCCAACAGACTGAACGTTTAGGACTTGACGATTGTACAACTGAATCCACGGTACCGCTGCAAAGTGCTGAACAAAACCTAAGCGATATTTTCGCTTATTTCTGTTAGTTAATGGATCCATAATTCTTTCATGCGTTTTCTTTCTAGCCAGTTGAAGAAAGAAAGAAGGAAAAACTTTACTTCCAATCAAGTATGCAATATATAAACTTTAAATTTTGAATTCTCAGTGCTAACATCAATAAAGCTAATGAAGCTCCCAGTGGTTGTCCCCGTCCTTCTGTGCTATGAATTGAGTAGAGGTTCGTAGAGAGTCATACAGATAAGCTGGTAGCTGAAGGATATTGTCAGCTCTTCAATCAGTCAGTGTCAGTCAGTGTCAGTCAGTGTCAGTCAGTGTCAGTCAGTGTCAGTCAGTGTCAGTCAGTGTCAGTCAGTGTCAGTCAGTGTCAGTCAGTGTCAGTCAGTCAGTCAGTCAGTCAGTGTCAGTCAGTCAGTCAGCGAGTCTTCTCGGTCCTCAATGTCACAAACAGGAAAAATTCGAGTGCTTCTTGAAAGAAATAATAGCACCGAACATATATTCCGATTGCTGAATAGTTTCGAACATTTCATCAATATCTCTCGTTTTACTTGTATTCAAGCAGTGGAAAATCAGCATAGTGCTCGAGCTGATGCGAACATTTGCGTCTCGCTTAGCATGAGGGAAGAATGGCGCAGTTTCGTGAACGCTGCACTACTTCTGAACTCTACAAATCGCTTCAATCCAACCCCATTTAGCTCACCTTGCCTGCACTGCGCAACAAATTCATTTCCTGTCGATTTAGCAGCTTTACTGAGCGAAGCTCTCCATGCTTTGTTGAGTGCTCAGCCGTTTTCGGCTGGCGAGCTCATTTTTACAAGCAACGTTTACTTTTCTCAAATTTACTTGAAGTGAATTCAGCTGGTAACACATTTTACTCCAAATGTGTCCCATAACAGTAAGTCGTTGTATTGGTTCTATTCCTCAGTCCAACACATATATAAAAAAAACTTACGTTCGTTTTGTTAGAATGTCTGTTACTTTTTGTTGAACCTAAACTTTGCTCCAAATCGAACATACTCGTACATCTTGACCAATTCATATGATCTTTTTTGTTTATCGATTTAAGAAATGTGATTTCTGTTTTTAACGCAGTCCATTACATAAGCTGATATGTATTGTTTTCGAATGCTGTTTCTAGACTGCGTTTTCTTCAGTTTATGAACCTCGAACAGAGCACAAATCCTTCGGAGCAGAACGCCAATCTGCCCCGTATCGCCTATCATTTAATCTTTTGCGTGTGTTTGTGGGGAAACCATTTGTTGCATTCATTTGTGATTTTGTTTTTTTTTGTGCTGGAAAAAAGTTCCTATTATTGAAAGAATCCTTATCTCTATCAATGACGACAGTATTTGATGCACTTGAAACTTGGTTAATGCATTCGAGGTTCAGAAGTACTTGAAATTTTCGAGACTTAGAAGTAAATGCTTGATGCCTTGAAGGCTGAAGTAAATGCTTGATGCCTTGAAGGCTGAAGTAAATGCTTGATGCCTTGAAGGCTGAAGTAAATGCTTGATGCCTTGAAGGCTGACGTAAATGCTTGATGCCTTGAAGGCTGAAGTAAATGTTTGAAACTGGAAGTGTTTGATGCTTTCGAGATTTGAAAAGAAGTATTTGATGTTTTCAAGACTTAAAAGTAAATGTTTGATGCATTCGATATTAGGAAGAAGATAAAAAATTAGCACTAACTAAAAAATTGTACTTTGTATTCGCTAACCATGAAAACAACCGCTATGCCTACAGAAAAATCAGAAAATTTTCAACTATTTTGAATTGATTATTGCCGTTTCATGATAATCCCACAAATAAACATAGAAAAAACGTATTGAAACATGAGAAATGAAGTTTCTACATTTGCTTTAATAAATAATAATCCTTAATCTGTGGTAATATGAAAACTACCAAAGCTCCATTTAGACTGCATTTAGCGATATTATCTTTTAACAAACAGTCAAAAGGAGACAGAATGAAGTTCGATTGAAATGATTTTTTAGATTCAGGATCTTGCGACTTGTTTTCACGCTTTAGTGTACGAATCAGATGAGAATTTTTCAGCTGTAATATTTGAAATCATGCGGCACATGAGATACGGTGAACTGGATCAAAGGTTGCAAAGTTACTGCGCTAATTGAGAATTCAAAAGCCTGTTCCTAGCACGTGCACTGCTGATAGAGACAAGATCAATGAGGATTCAAAAACTTGATATCATACATTTGGATCGACGGAACTAAAGCGGTGAGGGATATTTTACATTCCATAAGTTTTATCAAACGTTTTAAAAGCTCACGTGAAATTAAGAATTACATTTAATAACGAATACATCCTCGAGTACTAAACACAATTTAAATCTGTAGCACCGAATTAATCTTTAAATGTTGGGGAAGATTTCAATTAACCACTCTTCAACAGTGACGATTTCTCTCATAATAATACTAGGAAAGCTGTTGTCAATTCGCGTATGTTTTCGGAATACTTGAAAAAGTGAAGCACGTGTCGTATTACTGCAAGATGCAAAACAGGATCCATCAAAGCTTGGCGTCGTAGTTTATGTTCAGTAATAATTCTATCATAATTTTCATGCAAGTCGTGCCTCATGCAACGCATTTTTTTAACCAAGTTTTTTTTCTGTTTGTGGATATAGATTTTATTTCCTTGATAAATAATGAAATTTTTAACTTGATGTTTAATTTATATAGAAGATAATTTTGGTACTTAATTTTAATGGCAGTAGGGATGAGTGCGAACGTATCAGTGATTTTTGAACAGATGAAGTGTACTGCAGTAAAATGAAAGCATGCATCCCTGACGGAAACGTACCAATTTGACTCAACACCTATACTTGAATTTGTTATAGAGTCAGAGGTTCTGAACTTTTTATTCTATGTTCAGAACCCGTATTCCTACAAGTGTAAGTAAAATAGCAAGACACACACCCCCGTTATTTTATCTCATGTATTACGCTGTGACTGTAAGTTCACACAAACCCTGTTTCTCAGAGCACAGTGTGACTATACGAGCTCAGACAGCAATCATCACCATCGCATGCATTTAACAAATTGTCATGATCGAGTCAGTGCAGCACGTAAGAGAGAGAACGGTTCGCGCATCATTTATGCAGCGATCACGCTGTCTCTTACGCCATCATCGTACGTTGAACTATCATGTTAATCAGTCGTGTGAATTCCATGAACAAAAAGGGTACATGGAATTTCACTTCAGGGTATTATCAATGCATTGTAATTTTCAGCCAAAAAGTACGCACAGATGACTTTGCAGTCTCGCTTATAAGTATTTGACTTCTGTGTTCTGCTCTTGTGACACAAAACTGAAGTTGAGCTTCTCCAAATTTTACTGTTTTCCTAATTAGATTCTCTCTTGTTAACGAGAGCATTAGCGACTAATGGAAGAGCGCTTGGTTTCAACCTGTGCAATTTGTAAAGTAAGAAATGATACAGGTTTCGAAGCTACAGTTCTTCTGTTTTTACTTTTACTGGTTCGTTATGAGGAGTTTTGAAACTATTTTCGAATTTTATACATTAATTTAAAATCAGGACTTACAATCAGTTGGATTTTCCTTCAATCTTTGATGTTGTACATATGATTCCTAAAATATCGGAGTATAACTCACTGTATATAAAGAAATTATTCCTTAGAAATTAGAATTAGAAATTAGAATAGAAATTAATTAGGAATTAATAAACTTACCATCATTGTTTCGTGTTTTAATAAACGAAACAGTTACACGCGTTCAGCATCAACGTTTTTACCTTTGTAAGACATAAAAATTTAATACTCGTATTCGGGCTGCAAGCTCAACATCTCAAGCTCATCATTGATGAGCACTTTACCCGTCCAGCTACTGAGTACGAACATAGATACATCTTAATATTGTGGCTGACAGGACGGAATATCTTGAAAGCAGGGTTTATATAAATCAATATCCCATTACTGGGGCAGTTACTGTCACATTCTGTAAGTGTGAACTGTTTGAAAGGTGGTTTAGAATCTGTGAACTGACTCTAGGAACTCGAGATCCTGACTCAGCGAACTCTATATGGACAATTTGATTTGGAAAGCGCTCGTCTTCCTCCTGTCGGCAGTCATCGCGTCCGCTTTATTCCAAGTGCGTCTTTAAATTGAGTGCTGAAGAGCTTGCATTTTTGAGCTCATCTGCAAGAGCTGAGCTGTATTTTACGTCCATGCGAGTATATAAACGAATGGTAAATAAAGTGTAAAGCATATTGTGCTTCACTGATGGTGATGTATTACTGTATGATATGGGTTTCTCTTTTGTAATTTGATTGATTTTCTTGCTTTTTACTTTAATTCTAAAATAGTTTTTGCAGAAGCCTGATTGGAAAGCACGTGTACTGTTTCCCTTTGCAGCATGCAGGGAGAATTTTATGATCATTTCCTACGACTAGGTCAAATTATGACAGTTCATCAACCAACTTCAGAAACTAATCAAGTAAAATTTATAACCTGTACATTATTTTAAAATATATAATTTGCTTAACATGCGCGCAATGACGCTTCCTGAAACTGAAAAACAACTCAGCGTTATTGTATTTAAGGACTATTACTCATATTTTGTTTTGAATACTGTGATGACTTGACGGGCCGACCAAAAGTTAAAGCTCTTCTACACCAGCATCTGCGCTTTAAAAGTCATTGATTTCGTAGTCAGTGTCTACGAATGCATCTGAGGGAACATATTTCACCTAAGATGAACTGACGAAGATAGACACCGTCAACAAACTCCTCACAGTAGGTACTCGTGTCTATCTCCTCGTGCAGAGCGCTGTGCCCCAACATGCACTGATGTAAAGTTCGTTCATCGCGCACTCAATATTAAGTTAAGGCCCAAGCACATGAGAATATCTGTGTTGTTTTTGCCCTGAATTTGCATTGACATGAAAGATATTCTAGACGTATCTAAAAATTACCAGCCTAAATGGATCTCTATCATAATAACAACAAGGTAACTATTATCCACAAAAAGCTTTTAACTAGGACAAAGGTATTGGCGCTTTTGAATTCAAAACTATATTGTCACAGGGTACTTTTGCAAAAGACACATGCAGTGGCAGCTTGCAAAACAAATTGAAGAACCTTTTAATACGAATTACCAATGTGAGCCTCATGATTATGTTGAGTGCTTTGATATTAAAAATTCTTTAAATCCCAACACTGAACTTAATTTTACTTACCGATCAGAAGGCTTCCCACTACCTGCATCAACAGTAGCTCATCATGTACGTTAGCATGATATTAATAACGCTAATAAGAACGCCCTAGTTTCCATATATTTGGCTCCTGCCATTTCACGACTTCGCTCGAATCAATGTTTTTGCGCACCATAATTTATCTTCAGTTTTCAAACTTCAACAGAAATTAGTAAAAACCTAAATTGAAAATTTGAACTGATGCTTATAAAATTATTCGTTTCATTGACCATTTCAACCATTTTTTCTTGAAAACGTTTCATTTTCAACAATTGATTTTATACTATGGTAATATTTTTTATGATAATTTAATCCATAATTCGTATCATAATTTTTCCCTTTTTTATGATGAAAATTATGTTATGCAAATACCTTTTTTGGTCGAAACGTGTATACGTCTGTAGGTCATAAAAAGAGACATTTAGAATAAACATTCATACACTTTTCCGACGGTTTTTTAAATGAATTTGTTTTAAACCTGTTGTTTAACCGTGTTGTTTCCCTTGTAGAAAATAGCTGTTTTAAAAGAACTGCTCAGCATGGTTTTATTTTACAAAACGAACTCGGATCAATTTTCCATTGAAGCTTCACATACTTTTTGATTTTCTGTACCTCGAAAGATCACAGCATATCCGTCGTAAAAGCAATGCCGACGCACGATACCGGCTCTATAAAAACGTCAGTATCTTCAATACACAGATCACAAAACTCGAGTATCTTTGCCACAGTTTCCGCAGTGTCATATCGATGACATCTCGTTCAAAGACATACCATAAAATCCACAAAACTGCACGAAAAGAAAGAGTTAGTACACCGTACATTGGAAGGTGTGGTGGCTGCAGCCGACATTATCGGGAGGCAGTAAGTCTTAACAAGCCAAGCAAAATAAAAAAATTCTGTTCCAAGCTGTACCGGAAAAAATTGGAACCGCAAATCAAAAGGATCGCAGAGGTCAGAATCATTTGGGGGAGAAGGAGAGGTGAGGAGAGAGGGAAGAGGTGAGGGAGAGGCAGTACAGAAGCTGTACAGGAGATTGCATTCCATTAAATTAGGTCTATTGGAAAATATTTCGGCCCCGCAAAGAAATTAGATGATGAAGTGATCAAGTAATTGAATCTTCGAGCTATCTAGGTCGACAAGAAACTTTTTATTTCCAAGTTTGCATTTTTACATCCCATAAAAAGTAATGAAAAACTGTTAGTGTTATGAACTTTTTACATCATGGAAGGGCATTATTAGCCTCAGTTTATTCAACATTAGTCAATCCAATTCACAAAAAGAAGAGAGTCAATCACAAAACGTGTTTAAACATTGCACGTATATCAAGCAGTGCTGAGAACTCTGACTACCCTCGTCCTGTCGTATCAAGTTTCACATATTTCCTGATGTGTACGTTATATATTGAATGCGTTACCAGTTTTCCCTAATCAGAATTTATGACTCATTATTTGTACTTTCGAAGCCCTCAAGTCAGTTCTAAATTGCTCAATGAAATGGGAAATTTCTGCCTGCAGAGCGAGAGTTGGAGGTGGGCCAACATGCAATGCAACAAAACACACACTAAATTAGCTTTGATTTGCAAATGCATCAGCAAAAACTTCCTACCTGTGAATGCTACACTCGGAGGAAGAATAATTAAAAATATTATAGTTCCTATTACGCCTTCGAACGTTTAATTTGTGCTGTGTAGGTGATTGTTGTTGTGATTGACCGGTGTCTAGGTTCATGAACCAGAGCAATGCACCAGAGCAATGCACCAGAGCAATGTATCAGAGCAATGCATCAGAGCAATGCATCAAAGCAATGCATCAGAGCAATGAACGAGCGCAATGCACCACTGAAATACACAAGAACGAGATCATAATACTCAATCAACACGTGACTTGATAAATAAGGAAGATATTCTGGTCGTGAATGATGCTAAATAACAATTATTGTTGTGTTTAATCAACATTTGCAATAACGAAATGCGTGACACTAAATTCCGGTGATATTCACGCTTACCAGAAAGTAGTTTTCACTCGTTTGCTTAGCAGGAAAAGTGTTTTTGTATTGTTCAGTCCATTGATAAATTGTAGAGGAGCGAGTTTTATTGTATGGAGTCACTCATCATTAAAATACACTACAGAAGAGTTACATGTAGACATTATATCTCAGAGAAATAGATTAATATTTCATAATACGAGATTGTACCCTTAATAGCAAACATAATTGAAAACAATTATATTATGATTGTTCAATCAATCAAACTTATATCATTGTCTTCATGTACCGAGGTACTAGCACGTCAAGCAGATCACTCATCTTGAGTAAGTAGAAAGGAAATGAATTAAAAATTGTAGTGATCTACTGTACTGTTGAGTCACAGACCAACAGTGTCAAAGATACACACCGCATACTCGACGGAAGAGTAGTGTAAAGTGAGCAAAAACACCTAAAAACCACAATAAAAATAATTGAAAAGAAAACAAAGTTTTAGTAAATCAAGCGCCAGTCAAAAAGAGTCATGGAATCATTCAACTTCAACGTTTAATAGTCTTTCCCTGGAAAGAGAATTGTTGAAAACTTTTACCAAACTGGATTTCAAGATGAAGTAGATTCTGTTTTGAATGCCAAATCAAAGACAGTATTAAATATTCAGCAGATGGTGATGAAGAATGAAATCGAAGTAGCGAAAGTCGGCTTTTCCCTTGCCTGTTAGTTAGACCAGTTACGTTTTTTGGTTCATACTTCAGCTAGTTTGCAGTATATCCGGAATATTAACCCCAGACTGATAATATTCTGTACCACTATCATCATATTTCCCTTGACTTCTATATGCCAAAAGAAGTACAGAATTTTTGTTCCACTTGTTAGAACTTCTTTCAATACTTTTAGCATTACACGATATATATCATGACACTACATTCCCTCCATGAATATTGGCTGGTAAAAAATCATTCTTTTGAAGAGATTAATGCGAGCATGTAATAGTCAGACAGAAGTAACGAAAGTGCTACAATAGTACTACTATATTTTTAGTTTCACTCATTTTTTCAATTTTATAATATCATGTGATTTTTTAGGAGAGAATGGATGTCAGTTTTCATTTTTAAAAACTTCCATGGAAGATTTTTGGAAAAATGTTAATTCACTGAATTCTCGCCGTGAATTTTACGCTCTCTATAGATATTTTTCTCAACGCTTCGGTACGCATAAGCAAAATGAACCTAAAAGGAGCTAGTTTCTATGACTGTAAAAGCGCCATTGATACAAGGCTGCAGAGAATAAATTCCCATTTTTCTACAGTTCTAGAGGTAAAATGCCTCGATATTTAATTTCGGCATGTGATAAGAAACAAGTTTACTTGCATTCAAACATCTGAATGGAGAGCTCAGTCTCATAGTCTCTACAGTGCTGCTACAATGGAGTGCTTCTAGGGATGTGCAGTGGTAGTACTTAAGCCACTAGTGTACTGTGGAATACCACAGTGCCACTAAAGCTATATTCATGCGTCTGAGCATAAAAAATCCGTGAAACTCTACGGGAATAACACTGCATTGTCATAGAGAGAATTTGAGACCAGTTTTCTATGCAACCACGACATCAGTTTATCGTAAAGTACAGTATCTTTAGAATATAAACCAAACGAGCGAAAACATCAGGGATCAGGTTGAGATAAACACAAAATCGATTGCATGGTCGTAAGTGAAGCAAATAATGACAGTAACAAGGATCACTTTATCTACGGCGAACAACTGCATCGCACATTAATCTCGAACATCAGCATGTAAAAATCTATTTTTGAGGCAGTGTACAGACTTGTCGAGCTGGACGTCTGCATGCAGCAGAGCTTCACGCTTTAGCATCGTTTACTCAACAGAATTGCCTTAATATTAAAGCCTTTAGCTGAGCTGGTACGCTGTTCCACCTGAGCGTGCAAGAACAGCGCTAACACAATAAGTTCCGTGTTTCAATTTGTTTCATGCAAGTCTTCTAAGTGTGCAAAGTTTAAATAGAAATATAGTATTAACTAAATATTGTAGAAATCAAGCATTTTTATCATAAAACTTCTTCCTACGCTTAACTTAAAATGATTGATTTCGTGAAATGCATCTCTTGCTCCAGTTTATAAAGCTTTAATGAAGTCATAAACTAGTTATTAATAAGGGAAAAAACTAGCGAGGATATTAAATATTTGTGTCATTGAGCATGAGTTTTCTTTTAGGAGTATACAAGAATCATAACCATCCACCACCAGCAGCAGCATCAGGAGCAGGATATAATATTATGATAGTGTATCAGGGAACAGAATTTGGATGAAAACCGCTTAATGGGGGAGATGTGCTCATCAAAAATCCGTGTGTAAATTTCTTCAATGACATTTAGTTATTCTGGTACATGAATTGAGTGCCGTCCTTCACAAGTACAATGCATAGAGAGTGCGACAAAATAACTTCCTTTCTTCAATGCGTTTTGCTTTGAAAAAAGGAAGTTCAGTTGCCGTACCCCGTACAATAACGTGGCTGTAGTGTGCACAGTTACAGTCATAACCTCGATATTAAACTCTGCTTTTATTAGCACTGATTTAGGAATCCTACAAATTTTAAAAAATCAGCTTTCAAAGAGGCCCATAGTTCTTAGCGTCAAAGACTGCAATCAATCGATTATGAACGTATGCATATTTTGCATCCTAATTAATTATTTTAATGTTATTTTCATTGAGGTAATCAACTGTTGTATCCATTTATGTTTAAAAATAATGATGACGGTGGATTGAAAAACTCTCTTGCTATGAAATATTTTCCTATTATTTTTACCTAATAGAATCTTTACGTCCAATTGCATTTCAATTAATATGATCGTAAGAGACTAGAATAGGTAGAGCAACCCTGCAACTAGTCACGTAATAGTCAAAACCACATTGCGTCAAGGTCATGTGGCTGCATTGGACTTCTAATCAACATACCCTTGCCTCAAATATAACAAACAACAAACAAACTGGACATAACTGGTCGAGATAGAGGCGGTGCTTAGCTGCACCGTGGCCGACCAGAAGCTAAATCGAGTGAAAGATTCACGCTTGGCATCCCAATCTGGGTAGTAGAGTTCCGTAGAGTTGAATTATGCCTGCAGAATTGCTAGGAGGTTGCATTCCTATCCGAATTTCGACCGCAAATAAAGACAGGGACGACATCTAAGAGGGCCAAGCAAGCTGGTTTGTCGTGCATACAAGATTGGATTTAAAATACGCAAGCCATGAACCGAGATCTGGGAACAAAAATCTCACACAAGCGACAGAGGCAATGCACCTACAGATACACATGTACACGACGTACGTAGTGCACAATATTGAAACACAACCATCAAATAAATTTTAAATTAAAACCAAATGCATGCTCCAAAAGTTAACATTAACACTTAAGTGAAAGCGATTGAAGACCGAAAGTAATCATTACAATTAATTCTGCACAACGAAAAGCAAAATATAATTAAGCTAAATATCTACCATCACACAGCTAAAAATCTACAGCTTAATTTCATCATAGACACATGAGAGTTTACAATACGGCATTATTCTTTACTATTTCGAGTGTTGTTATTAAATTCCTGGCTTAACTACCGCAGCCATATTAATATTTACTGCAAAACACAGTCTTTCTATGCGAAAAAAATTTTGATCTATTCAAATTTATTCTATTGTTTAGAAGACAAATTTATGACTCGGGTATTTTATTTAAAGTAAACTATCATGTACCAAAAACAGTCCTACCTTTCAAAATCTCTTTTAAATTTAACGTTCTCGTTCAAATTTAAAATAAGAACTAAAACTTTTCAAAACACTACTTATTTCACAATCGCATTGGGAACTCCAGTCATTGACGTACATTCCAAGAAAAATGACATTTTATGAGTGTTAAAATTAGCAGAGCGTGTTTGCATACTTTCATTGATGTGAGCTACCGACGCGCCCCTGCATATCTTGCTGGCCACTAAAGCGAGCGAAGCACAAGTGCTGGGCGACGGTTTCATTTGACAACCCTGATGCAAAAATGCTCATGACGTGGGCATCACTAAATGTTATCGAGATTGTGTCGAGTGGATTAAACTCGTGAGGTTCTAGTGCCTGTGTCGAGGATAGTAGATCCCACTGATAAACCAGAGATTTAATGAGGAAGCTGTTTAGGTGGTCTCGCACATTTCCTCGACTTTTAGCCTAGTAAATGTTAATAAACGCCAATATTTTAAGCCGAGTGCTCTTGAGCGAAATTTGCCATCACGTCTAACGGAAGCGATAATCTTTGACAAACTTTCTGAAAGCTCGTTAGCATGAGTTAAGATTGATAGAAGTTTACTGCCTTTGTATAATCTTACACATTGGGTGAATGCGTGATCTCAGTCCGGTAATAATATGATTTGGAGTTGGGAAAATTAAAATGCAACTGATACCGTGCGTTAAAAGAATTAGCTCGAAAATTGGAGCATAAAAGAACGTTAGCCGTCGTTGAACACTCTTCTCGTTTCGCAAAATAACTTGAAGTTCAAAATTAGACGTGCATCTTTTGGCAGCCGGCCTATGGCACAATGTTATGGTTCACGTTCCTGGACGTTAAACTTTTATAAAATACTATAACAAAACCAGATTCACAATGACAAAATGTCTAAAGTAGATGTTAAATTGTCATAGCTCTGTTTCAAATAATTGTTGTCCAGCTGTATTCATTTTATCAGTTGCTGGGTAATGCTCTTCAAACCTTTTTCGATGCTTGTGCTGAAAGTGAAGGTAAAAAAATTGCAAGTTCTAACTGGCAATCAAGTCGGATCTGCAGGGCGGAAGAAGGATCGCATCGAGGCCATGATTCATGAAGCCCATGGAGCTTTTTTGATGTATCGAGTGAAGCAAAAAATGAGGCACTGTAAAAATAGAGAGCAGCTGAAAAACTGGCGTTCTGCCGGCTATCACGAGACCAGTATTGCCCATTTATTGCGACTAATAGCACCAAAGGTGACCAAACTTCATGGCACGGCGTTCAACATCAAGAGGTCACTACTTTACATATGACACTTTGATGGGATGCAGCATCCGCTTGTTAAGAGTTGAATGAAGTTGTCAGGGATACCAAATCCCTGAACACACACTACTGTCAATCAGAAGTGATCTTTATTTTTAATTTTGTAACGAAAAGCATACGCTAAATGGAATATCATTATTATTACTACTGTTATTATATTCCTATTTTAACCACCGTAAAATGAGACATTATCTAGGTAAGTATGAGCTACATAGGAGTATATGCGTTGTTACAATTGCTATGGTTGTAGAAAAAAGAAGCACCCACAATTTTCAAAGACATTAAAGTTTCACGTTCACTGCTTTATGACGGAACAATTACTCGGAAACGCTACCCAAGTCATCACATTTACTATTCTTTGTATTAAATGTCACAATCTTACTTACTCTTCATCTGCTGAATATCAACTGGTTAACCCATGGAATGGATTGATTTATGATGCCGTTTGAAATAATTACACTACACTTAGACAGAAATCCATAAATTCAAGTGATCACGGTGCCAAAATTCCCACACCCAGTACATAGCGTCACTTTTTGAGCAAAAGTCCCTTTTACTTTGCAACTACTCCATACATTACTGTTTCTTCCTTATGCTTCTTCCACACACCAACTTCGTTTTAAAACGTGCAATCACTAAAGACAAAAATTTTCCACACCTAAATTTTCATTGGATCGGATGACATCCCTGTTATTTCGCACCCCTTTTACATTATCTATGTTTATTTCCACGCCATCCCTGAAAATTGCTTTGTTCGCCTCATATATAATAAAGCACGCGCTGTTCCCCCAATGACTCATTCATTTACTTCATAATGGATGAATGAGTTTTCCATCGCTCACTCAACATGAGCCTCTCAACCCATGATGTGCCAGCACATCCTACGTGTCTGTGACTTCAATTACTCCTGACTAGGTTGTCCAACAAGTAATGGTAGCTTGGTGGTTGCACTTACACATTAAATGCAATGGCACATAGCAGCAGTAACGGAAAATTGGTTGTAGAACCAATGCAGTGGCACAATAACAGAAGTATCACAATTGTAGCAAAAGCACAAAAGAAGCAGCAACAGAATAGTAGCAGAAATAAATGCCTGAAAATAAACTCAGCCTTCTCGTCTCTATTCCCCTTTTACAAATATTTGCCCCGTGTTGTAACGCCCCACCATTGTGTTTGCAGCAACGGACTCAACCTTTGTTTACGATTTTTAAATAGTAGTTTTTGAAACGGCTTAGCGTGGGCAGATTTCTTGACAAAGATATTATACAAAAATCGGACAGATCTAAAACACGGAAACATTTTTGCAAACGCAACAATACAACTTTGTAAAAAAAATACGACTGTTGTTCAGCGACGCGTTTGCAGTCCAGTAACTCGAAAGTTCTATGAACAAATATTATTTAGCTTCTCAAAATACACATCAACTAGAACTCAGTTTATATTCACAGCTGTAATGAAGCTAGAAGAAAGCGTCGATATTAATACTGGTGCTGCCATGAGTTTATATCAAAAACACAGACCTTGGCACTTGTTAATGGCCTAAACAACCTGCCTATAAACGGCACATAAAGCAATCTCATTTTGGTGTGTCATTAAAGCTCTGCACGAGACCCTCAATTACTAAGCGCACGTAAATTTCTATTACGAATGTACAAAATTACTTTGTCTGCATGTTGCAAACTGTAGTATTCAACAACTCTTCAGCGAAAGCGTTATGTTCTTTGCACGTTAACCCATTAATGCCGACAGAAAAGTCAACTTGCCACGTCAAAAAAGTTATGTAATTTCAATACAATATCAAAAGGAGTATGGTAAGATGTTTTAACACTTACAACACGTTCAGTAATCGTCTTGTTTCGGTTACATTTAATTCCTAATTACAAGCTTCACAGTGTTGAAGTTATATTACGCTTTTGATGTGACAAGTTGACTTTCCAGTCGGCATTAATGGCTTGAGAAGATCTGTGAGCCAGTGTTTAATTCGTTAATTCAAGCTCACTATTCATTTACCCTTAGCTATGTTGTTTTAGTATTGAATTCTGTATCACTTTAGCTGCTCGTACATTCCCTGTGCTTAAATTAAACAAAAAATTAAGGTGTTGTGAAAACTAGTGTGAAAATAATGCAATTACGCCAAAACTAACTCTTTAAGAATGAAATATGAATTTTTGTGAAATAAATGCTGCAATATAAATTTTCAATGCTGAAGGAAAATCTAAGAATAAAGACGTTTATGATACAAAGCGGAATCACGGGCCTAACACATAGAGGGCAATTACTTGCTGCAGGGAAAATTGAACCTACTCCAGCCAGTCTGCATCACGCTCATGGTCATGACACAATTCTGCTCGCCCCATCAACTTGAAATTCTGAAACT
Source organism: Trinorchestia longiramus (assembly GCA_006783055.1). Taxonomy (NCBI): domain Eukaryota; kingdom Metazoa; phylum Arthropoda; class Malacostraca; order Amphipoda; family Talitridae; genus Trinorchestia; species Trinorchestia longiramus. The sequence goes on along the minus strand of VCRD01002425.1, from coordinate 38,860 downwards.
TTGACAGGACTTACTGCTCTTCATTTTGATACTCTTTCAAAACTTAAAAATTAATAAATTAGCCATTCGCTATTACACGTGTAACGTTACCGTTCAAATTTTTCAGTTAATCTTGATATACATTCTTCATTGTGACTAGTCCATTGAAGTCATATTTGGTTTCAATGTCAAATGAGTTTTCATATAAACGGTTTTGACCAGTAGATTTTTTTTTATGAGAATAATAGGTAACAAATCTATTCACTAGAAAAATTATTTACTTTTGTCCTCGTTTGTTATGCAGTCAAATGAGATAACAATTAGTTGTACTTGAACTCAGAGTTAAATATATTCACAATAAAATCTAACTTACTCCTAGCAAAGAAACGCATCTTGCCTGTAAAATATGTAAGCGATGGAGTACAAATAAGAATTTACCCCGTAAGAAACACAAATTTCAATGTTTTCACAACGCAGCGCTACTAACCCTCGTGCTTGAAACTAAAAACTATATGAATGTACAGCTTAAAAATTGTTTTTGTTGATCTCGAGTAGTGAAGCTGTTTTTCTATTACGTAGACTGCGCTGTTTACGCTTGTTTTTAGACGAGCTTCCATTCATACTGATGCCTCACAGTCGTTGATGTCTTGGCTTCTGAGCGTCTCAAAACATCTTTTTCGAATGTTGTGAAATTGTGAGAAGGTTTGCTCACACCCAACAGAGCTCTCTGGGCAGCTTAGGAGTTCGTTACTGAATCATAGGAATTAACAAATTGAGTTCTTCTTACTGAGCGCATTGTGTTTGGTAGCCTTCGTGCTCGCGCTCCTGATAAATAATTTAAACATAATATTGAAAATTAGTAGAAAAATTAATAGATTTGTAGGTGCCACAAGACTTTTTTTATTCAGCGCTTATAAATTGTGTGTTTGTAAAAAACGTGTATGCTCGATCAAAAATAATTCTCAAACATTAAAATTCACGCGTTGATTACTGGGTAATAAGCTGTACAAACAAATTTATTACTATACTTCGTTCCAACAAACTATCATCTTACTGCTCGTGAAAGATCTGAACAGAAGTAGACAACAAAGATATTTTTTGTCATTTCATCTCTTTTTTTAGGTTCACAAAAAATAATTTGAAAGCAGATTAACTTCTAAAATTATTAGTCCACCTAGATGCGAAAACAATTATCTATGAAAAAACAGAATGAGTAGGGCAAAATTAATACCATTCCCGTTTAGCAGCTCAAGAGGCAGAAGTTTGACAATATCAGACGAAGTTCAGTTGCGTCCAAGTGCAACCTATTCCGAAACTCGCATTTCTATTTGTAATTTCATCGGCATGAATATCCAAGTATTAATTCTGCGAAGCAGGGAAGCGTTTCTATAAAGCATTTACACCATCATATTAATTAATAGTCCGTTATATTCTAAATATAAATCATCTGATGGCTTTTAACCTTTCATTTAATCTAAATCATCGCAGTTTTGCACTATTGCACTGAGATGAATGCGAGCAACACGTAGGTCTGATTGCAATGATACTTTAAGAAGCAATTCCTTTTTAAATTTATAGGAATTCTGATTCCCATAACATATGTGCAACATACAAATCTATCGAAATTTTCTGGGTTCTGATTAACGTTTCATTAAATTAGTATTTTCTTTACGTTATATTCAACGTATGGCCATGACCAGATTCATTTCTATCGATTCATCTTAGTCAAACACGTGCATCCTCATTTTCTGAAAATTCTTTCATAAGACCGAGTTTCTTTTTTAATACCGCCGGCTGAAAAGAAGCGTATAAATTGGTCCCATCGATGCTGACATCCTCCTTCCTAGGATCCCTTTTCATTTCCTGGAGATTTTCGTCAATGAGCCACAATTTTGGACCGAAACCGTGAGTTACTTACCAAATAGAACGGCTTACTCCTAAAGTTTGACTTCCCTAACTTTGCGTGCATTATTTTTATCCAGTTTTGCATTTGACACAAACACAAGACTGGCGACAGCTCATACAAGCATCATCTTTTATGTAACGCATTAGGTCGCCCAGACTGTGCATGACACCTTCGTCTCTTGTGAGAACGTTGGCAATCATCGAAAACAGCGGACATTTGCAATCGTTGGCGACTGCTCTCAGCAAGATTCCAAAAGAGTAGTTGTCCGTGTTGTTGTCACACTCTCCACCAAAGGCTAGTTTTGGACTCACGTGACGATAGTTACTCATCACTTCCGAAGAGATGTGCGAGTAAGGAGCTTTCTTTCTGAACGTCGCCCAACCAAAATCAATCAAAGTTATACGGGGTTTAAGGTTGTCAGTCGAGACCATGATGTTGTCAAACTTAAGATCGTTGTGAATCACTCCGCTGCGATGAAGGTTTTCAATCGCTTTTCCTAGTGCAGTCATGACTCTGTGAATGAAGACTTTGCACGGGTGGGACTTCAAAAGGGAATGCAAAGTTTGCCCAGGAGCCAAATCCATTAGTACGAGCGATAGACTTGAGCAAATACCAAGAAGTTTCGGGCAACGTCCACTACTTGCAGCCGCTTTCAGCATCAGTGCTTCCTGCACCATATCATTCATTTGTCTACAAATTTTTGCACATGACAGACGATCTTTGTACTTGACTACGTAAGTTTCACCGTGAGATCCAGACCCTAGTTGCTTTACAAATACCAACATTGAAATTGGAACTTCCAGATACGGGCTTAACAGTGAAAGGCTGTTCATACTTTCCCCGTTCTCGAACAATGATGGGTGTAAACAGTTCTCGCGCTATTCCCGGTTTAAATTCTTGTCCTTCATACTGACATTAAGTCAAAACAAAACCTGTAGCGAGTAAGTTACAATCGTTTTAAGAAAGGAAGTGTATTTGTAAAAATTGAGATCCTATCACAACACCACTGGTATACTGGATACAAAAAATTATGCTCACCAATTCTTTCACATTTATGTAACGAATGTTTACATTCAGTTGAATGCAATAATTGGTTTTGCGATCCTTATGCTAGAAATAAATTAGCAATCATATATATAGGTTCGACTGAATTTGTTCTGTACATACAACGTACAAGCATTTCATTTTTGTGTATGAGTTGCGAACCTAATTAGTTAATTCACTTGACAGTTCCCGTAGAAATTCCACGATTCAGTTTTTTGATTGATTTATGATCATATAAAGATAAACGTATTAAATATTTATGACGAATTAAGTGGTTTTAAATTAACACTCTTCATTAATATATACAAAACTTCCATTCTGTATCTTATCTCCCGATAACATGGCCCAGATAGTAGGCGTTGAAATTCCTTATTTAAAAGCAACAAAATTAAGGATCTACGAAATAAATACATTTTTCAGTTTTACCCGCGGTACTTTCAGAATCTGAATATTTTTCATGAATATATACAGAACTTCTATTCTGTATCTTTTCTTCCCATAACATGGCCGTGTAAGAGAAGAAAGCTAATAACGGAAAAATGAAGTATTTTATAGTGATCCCGTAACTATGGTATCCACAATACAATGTTTGTAATACATGCATACCCGTTCTGATTTCAGTTCAAGAATTTATCTTCAGTAATAGATAGGAAGTAATGGGACGGACACACACAGATACAGAGAGAGAGAGAGAGAGAGTGAGAGAGACTGATATACACTGACTATTATATATGCAGACTAGTGTACCAGTGCCATCAAAAATGATGGCAAATCTAGTGTATAATAAACACTTAGAATACAATATTTTTGAGCCGCAATAGAAGTAGTTATAGCCATTTGTGTCATATCCTAGATACACAAATTCAGCATTACTGAAAGCATCTGCGAGCTTGTATATATATATATATATATATATATATATATATATATATATATATATATATATATATATATATTGTAATATACAATACCCCGCCGAACTCCCTATCCACGATACGGACTCAAGTAAACCAGGTTTTGGATCTCTCTAATTTTTCTGAAAGTGACTTATTATAGTGCACTTGTACAGCAATGAGTGTATTAATTTACCAGTGAACTGAAACCAAGACCGCCAGTACTAATTTCTTCCTATCAATTCTTAAGACCGTGACACGATACATATAAATAAATAAATATATGAACACACGACGGTCATTCTTAGTATTAGATTAGATTGTAAATAAGATTAAAATTATCATTAAGCATTACTTCCCAGTCTCTCACCTTGACGTTTTGCCAGCGTAGCCTAGATACGTTATTTTACAGGAAATGCATTAAATGTTGTCGAATTTTTAAAAAAATCAAACGCAAATCCCAAATTCAGCAAAGTTATGCATGACTTTAATCGGGAGTCTTTTACTGTAAAAATGTGTCCATACAAAAACTATTGAAAGAGTAATAATACATTAAAAAATATTTCAGTGAATAGAGTCATCCGTTTTCACAATTTCCATTCCCAAAATCTGGTTTTAGAGAGGTCACATGTGTGTTAATCTTTATCCTACTACGAAAAATTAAATGTTTTCAACCGAATGTATTCAAGAGTTTGACCGGTTAATTTAGGTTGAAGTTAACATTTTTCCGTTTCCGACGTAAATTAACAATGTTGAGATCAAATAAGTTTAATGTTTCCGTCACTAGATTTATTGGGTGGAGAAACTAAGAGGCTTAGTGATATGATTAGAGCAGAAGACATTTAGCTTCACTAAAACACTCTCCGTAGAGCTGATTTTATCGATACCTTTATACATTAAGATGTTTTAGCGGACTCAGTACTAAAACATGGATGAGTGAAACATGGATGAGTGGAAGCTACAGTAACACACAAGGAAAAATCCCTTTCACGTAACTTCAGCCACTAACCTCAGACAATTTCAGCAAAAAAAAAAGAATTCTGAAGGTAAGACATGTTTCCTGTAGTAAATATACCTTCAACATGTTGAAGCTACACTTATAACATGTTCAAACTATAACTTGAACAAGTTCAAATTATAACCTGAGCATGTCTAAACTGCAACTTGAACATGTTCAAACTATAACTCGAGTATGTCTAAACTGAAACTCCATGTTCAAACTGCACTTTAACATGTTCAAACTATAACTTGGGTATGTCTAAACTGCAACTCCATGTTCAAACTACAACTTGAACATGCTCTCATGTCCCGGGTACTCAATATGTCCCAGTGATGCCACCACCACAACACTGGTACACGGGATGCAAGCAATCATGTTCAGTATCTTTTGCACATTTATGTGACGCCTTCACTATCCTGAACACAGGAGGTCCCATAGGAGGCTCGCCCTACGAGGAGGGCGGAGAACACATCTAAAGGAGGATGCTACCGAAGGCTATACTTGAGAAAACCTAAGCGAGAAATTAGGAGACAGCGCACTCCATTGAGCCGAGATTTTGCTAGTGTTTATGTATAAGCTTTTTAGCACAAATTTTGCAAGGCAAATTTAACCGTTTTTAGTAAACATTGAAAATGCAGAGCAAAAATTTAGGGTAAAGGCTTCTTTAAATATCCAAAATGTTTCAGGAACTAACTGATTATTTCGAAGTTTGAGCCATTCATCAAAACGCTAACAAAAAGATTTAATTGAGAACTACACCTTTTAGGTCGGTACCTTGCAGTTATAATTCCTTACCTTATCAAATGACGTATAAAAATCATAATTTGTGCCTCGTCCACGTACATAAAAATACACGAAGCTTAAATCAGCGCCAGCAGTGCATGTGTTTGGCCTAAAAATTGGACAGAAAATTTTGTACTCAATTGGCAGTTCTTCGTGCTGGAGCAAACAGAGCTTTTTTTTGCAGGAGCTCAGTAGGTTTGCTAAGTGGGGAGCAAGTCTCCAAAGCAAATTACAGCCACGATCCAGTCTTCTCGTGAGCTTCTATCGGGTTCATCGAGAGTCAAGAGAATTCTCTATTTACTCCTTCAGAAGTTTAATGATTTTACTGAAAAATTTATAGATCAGTTGGAATCCAAAGACTTCCAATGCTAGAAGGAAACTTGTTGAAGGAAGGAAACTTGTTGAAGGAAGGAAACTGAAAATGTTTCTTATATACAATTGTGAACAGGCATTAACGTTGATTGTTCTTTTAGGCTATTGAAGTTCTTTGTAGACTTGCTTATACACGGAATAATACTTTTGTTCCTACATCAAGTGCACACAATAATGAAGGATACATTTCAGTAAAATAGAATCAATAGACGTACAAAAACGCTTGTTGCGTCTCGGGGCACTCGTCTTACGTAAGGGAAAAATTCCCTGGTCCGAAAATGTGAATGATGAATATTCTGCGTTTGGACTTACAATTTATCGAGAACGTTGCTGCAGAATCACACGATTTAACAAGTTATTTACACTAGACGTGGGTAAAATTTGTGTCTATTGCAATTTTAGCTGGAATAGGATTGTTCCAGTCATTTTTTCTATTGTGTGATTAGATAAGTGCGAGAAATTTCAGAAGCACGAGAATGATTTTCAAATTAACTGCAAGAGTAACGAATGCAACACATTACGCCATAATATTCTGGATTTATTACTATTCAACTATGGCAATGACCATAGTAATACTCAATGAAATTTCCTCACTACGTGGCACAACCAGGAAGCCAAACAGTGGTTGATATTGTACTACCCTAGCCGACTTTGACTGCGTAAAAAGAAAAGACCAAAAATTCAAACCACTGAAAACGTTACTAAAATATTCGTCGAAACACAGAACTGCTTGCCCATATGCAGGCTCCTATGCGCAGGGAATGTCTGGAAGCTCCCAGAAAAGCTCAAACGAAATCGTATGTTCTAGCTGGCATCTGTGTAAACTTATATTGTGAAGTTACTTTAATTTTACAAATGGCGAACAATGGTCTGGACGTAGCATCCATGGAACAAATATTCTCCGTTGAATGCTTTTTACGCCTGAAAATCTTGCAAGACGTCTTTTCATGACGCAGAACAATTACAGTTAGAAAATGAGAGGGTATCCCTGCTGTGAACATTGGACGATACTGAGAACATTTTCAGCGTTGGAGATTTTTTCTATTTGTGGTAAAGAATAAGAACATACAAGAAGCAACAGCTGCAAAAAGCATCATCCCTCATGCTCTGCTGTCAAGATGCTTTTAAAGTAAAGGCTCTCGTGTAGACCCCGACCAGAAATTCTGTAATTTCTGTAGTCTCTTCTTATTCAGCAAACGAATTCAAAGTCAGAATAAGTAACAACACAATCGAGTTTCGTCGTCGAGTGTTCGCGGTTCGTATAATAGGAGATACACAAGCAGCTCTCGGCATTGCAATGAAAGGAGATTAAGGTAATTTTCTCATCATATATGTAGAGAGTGACAAGAATTTTAAAACGCTGAAGAAAATTTGGCGAGCTTTGAAAAATTAGTAAAATCACAATGAGTAATGAGTTTCAGTAATGAATTTTACAATGGAGCAATGAGTAATTTGTATAGAAGAAGCTTGACTGGAAGTAAAGCTATAAGCAAGTATCCAAACCTTAGTACTGCAATTGGGAAATGCAATACGCGGAGTTTGGTGAGCGATTCTTTGCACCGAAGATTTGGAAAAAACACAAGCATTTCAGATGAATTTCTGTGTATCTTTATCCGATGACGCTCTAAAATTAGACACAGTTAAAGACTTTTCATAGTGTAAAATAAAATGTTTATGTGTTACGCATACCTCCACTTCTCTGTTTTTGGCTCTCGATTATGAACTGAAAGATTGTACATATTCCACATTCACTGTGAACTTCATTGCATATTTATGTCGTGTAAAAAGTTATTCATAAAATTAAAAAAAAATGTGAAAAAATATTGAAAACATTATCTGTCTGAGCGTTAAAATTTTATTTCATTTTGGGGCGCATTTTTGGTTCATAGAGATATGCTGTAAGCGACTCGATTAAATTTTTGTACTTCGGAAAGAAGAGTCTTCCAGAAGAGCGCATACCTTCAGAGACTTGAACTAAAAATTCGTTCAAGAAATTAAATTACATCGCGTATGATATGTTGGGATAAACCAAAACTTTGTTTGAATATAGTAATATGCGTTCTTCTGGATTTAGAGAACGACGAGTGACAACCACCCTGTTCCGGCAAGGGCAGAACTTATACTCTCCTAACTAGACGTCAAGTTTAGAGACTCGACTTTTTAGTTCGAAAAGTTTCTACAACAGAACACTGTACCTTCTCTGGCATGAAATCGATACCTCAACTCAATACGGCCAACATGAAAGATTAAGAGTTCAAATGCAGTCTTGCTAATGTAGGAGACGTGTCACTTCAGTCCTATTACTCTCTAGAACGAGTTTTCACTACACTCAAGTCCATTTTAGGTCATATTTCAAAGCCGCAAATCTAGTTTCTATTGTACAAACCAGCTCAATGCGCCCGTCCTTCAACTCTGAGTCCCTTCATGACTTCGAAAAAACTAACTTTTCTGATCTCACAAATTCTCCGTATCATTTCCTGGGACACTCAATTTCAGGATTCTGCAACGTCTTTAAAAGCATGCTCACTCTGATTTTTTTATAATTTTTGCGAATTAAAAAACAAAATGTTTCACAAAAAAATATTTGATAACAAATGAACCAATGCACACTGTAAAAACAATTCATCATACATTCTCTTCTATAACTTTTAACGCCTGCCTTTCTTCAATAATAAATTTTCATCAATTCAAGTGTGTGAAGGAGCATACGAATTTTAAGCCCTATAAAATGAATTCACTGGTTTTTTCTCTCTCTCTCGTACAGCAATACTATAGCCTTTACATGGGATCATATTCATTGAAGGAAAAGGTGCTTGTCAGCTTTCTCGCTCTCGAGGTGTTATTACCATGATCTAGAACTTCGACTACCTGCATCTCTCATAGAAAAATCGCTCAGCTGATAAGAAAAGTCGCACTCAGCTCATTGCGAATTTGTTGCACGACTTGTATTCAACGTCATTACTCGTTAGGATACCAGAAAATGAATGGATAATTAGTGCAAATATATTTTAGAGTAGACAATTCGCATAATCATCGTAAAGAGAGTGAGACAAACATAGGTTCTGCCTTTCAGTGAGTTTTCGCGATTTTACCTGAATTTGTAATTAGACGTCCCTTTACATTTTTACAAGTTCCATTATTTTCATCTTCAAGAGTTGCGCTTCTGCTAAATTTTGGCCAGACAATGTTGCCCCTGACTGATTATAATTCTTACTGACTGAAATTGTAACCCATTAAAATTCTGACATTGAAATTCTGAATCACTAAAATTTTGATCATCAAAATTCTGAACCACTAAAAATTATGACCCTTAAAATTCCAACCCATTTAAATTCTGATCCAGAAATTTTGAGACGTATTATAATACGTCTCAAAAACGTCAGAAATTCGGGCCTATAATTATAGGCCCGAATTTCTGACGTTAAAATTCTGAGACATTTCAAAACTGACATTGCGCGACTTGTTCATCTCAGCCCAAAAGTTGCGTTGCTGCTCCCTCTAAAGTACGATGTGCAAGGAAAGCCAGACTCCGCTGAGCTGCACAGGCAAATTTGGCAGATTTGACGGGACTTAGAGGCGAGTCGGCGTCTAGTTGATGGCAAGATTTTCAGTTGTACTCCGGCATCTCTCAGCTCTTATGAAAGCACTGAAAGAAGTACAAACTCCTCTCAGAAACCTTGGCCAGAACTTTTCTGTGGTCAGGCGGAACAGAAACGTACATCTCCTGGATGCTGGTTCAAATATCTGCCATAGATGTACTGCGCCGTACAGCTTTAAATAAGTATGGGTGACTGGAGAAGCTTATTTTATTAATATCTTGAGAGATAGTATGAAAATTTGTATAGAAATGCTTAAAATTGTCGATCAAACACGTATTACTCCTAACTACTTTTTCGTTGTGCGTCTTAGTTTTCCACACGTACGACCTGTAGTAGTAGATAAACAATCACTAACCTGATTTTCAATAGAATCTTAATGACAGAGATTCTGTTTTAAGCATTCGTCACATAACTACAAAAAACAGCTTTTTAGTACACAACTGAGATGGTTGAAGGAGCACTTATTAACAACAGCATGCATATTTCTATGCTCATTAAAATTCTATTTGAAAAAATTAACTGTTTCACCATTACACTCTATTCATATTACTCTGAAAAAACCGACGTAAAAATCAAATGAATGTTATATTCAAATTTTCTTTTCTGTAAGTGCTCTTGCTAGAAACACTCTAGTTTCAGTAACATGGATGAATCGAATGTTCCTAATTGGTTCACATGTGATAAAGAAACTAAGTAAATTTATTTTAGCTCCAAAATGAGTTGTAATTACACCGTAGATTCAAAATATCATGAAAATCTATTACGAGTGAGTTAAGGTTCATTTAGCAGTGATACATAATTTATGTGCGATAAAAATATCATCATTCTGGAGTTAAAAAAGATGAAACAGAAGTTGCTCTTTACGGAGAACGAGTTCCGCACGGCTTGATAATTTTAAGGAGATCATGTGACCTGCTCGTTTAGAATTAATTAGAACACTTAAAATAAAATGCATGAAGTACATTTCGCTACGCACCACGGCACAGCAAGTACCTTCTGATCACTAATTGACAAGTTTATTCATTAAAACTTAAAACGAGACACGTTTGGTTAATAGATCACTTGGATCACAGGGAGAATTTCGAATCAGTAGGAAGCGTTTGATGTTTCATCTATAGTAAAATATATGAAAATAACGAGAGGCGTTACGTCGTTTATATTCAACTAATGTAATTAATTCCCATCTGTAACGAAAATTTCAAAGTCGAACTGAAGCACATGAATTTGGATCTGCAAAAACATTCCACACCGCAACGCATTAACTGACGCACCAAGCCTCAAATCAAGCCATGAGGCTTCTTCGATTTAAACGAGCACTCGCTTAAATCTAATTTTTCCTAAATAAAGTCGTGCCCCAACGCTCTTTCAACGCAGGAAATAGAATTTGCATATCATAGTTGCCTTGCAGTTAATTCCTTGTTCGAAGCGAGCACACAGATGCCATTATTTTGCCCTGCTGTTCGTCAGAGATGTGCTCAAAGCATCCTTCAAAAAAGTTACTTGATTCACACACTTGACTAAACCAGGATTGTCTTACCCTCAAGAAACAGTGCTGTTCATCTGTCAGGTTTGCATTTGTTGTGAACTTTATAACAAAAGCTGATTGAGATTTAATCCCAGTGTTCACTTCAGCTGCACACCTAATGTGTTCCATCAATGTCGAATAAACTGTTCATTCATTTCATGTTGGACTGTTGTTGAAATTATCATCAGAATGGAAAAAAAACACAAAGGTTACCTACCCTTTTCATCGAAAGTTAAAAACCAATTTTATTTGAAATGAATCTTGCATGTTCCTCATAACGTACTTCAGGTGCAATATGGTATTTTTTGAGACGGAAGTTTTGACCAATTATGTAGACGCATTGGATGCAATCATAAAATATTAACGACGATTATTTGGATTTTATCAACGTGTATGGTGTGTAAGTATATACATCAACCATTCAATGAAAATAAGGGAATAAACTGTGAATGAATATTGAATATTTTGTATGATCTGCAGTCAACCATTAAAACTTGAACATGCAAGCAAAATTATAATATTTTCTACGCTCTCTGAAAATTTCCCTTGACGTGGAAGTAAACAGATAGAACAGTTTTTTTTTATTGAGTACGGATAGATTTTTGTGGAAGCTGAAAAACAGATCTTATAAAAATATTTTACACTCCTAAGGATTTTTATTGTTTTTAGATTCATAACATCAAATTCGCAAAATTCCTGACTGATCGATTTCCAACATTCCCGATTGATCAGTTTGCTTGTTTTCAGATTTATTGACTTCCTGCATCCTGGTAGCTTGAAGAACAACATTCCTATTTGACTGATTAACAAATACTTTAAGTCGACAGATTTCTAGCTTTGCTGATGACCGAGCACATACAATCTTAATTTAGCTATTTCCAACATTCCTAGTTGATCTATCATATTTCCAAAATTTCTGGCTGACTGATTTCCCATATTTCTAGTTGACGGATTTTCGACCTTTTCAGTTGAGCTGTTTTTATAAAAGTGGGGAATTTGTGACGAACTTTTATTTTATCACCACTTACTCTGACAGGTTCACAAAGCGTGGCTTAGCTTACTTTGTGAGCGACATAAGCTTTTATTAAGCGCACGCGATCGCTTTCTTAGTTTCAACCGCCAGATCATTCCCGTAATTTATATCCTACTATGTAAAGAATGATATCAATCTTAATTTTTATGCAATGCACGCTTAAAATGTATGAAAAGCAGTTAAGATAAAGTAAGGGACATCAGTAAAAAACAAAATTAGAAAATTTTCAAACAAGATACTGAAATCTGGCAAAATAAATTAGAAATCCTGCTTCCACACACTGTGAAATTAACTCTGGATGGAACATTTACTCGGCCTTGATTGAAATGCCAATAAAAGGCCTGGACTATCGGTACATTGGTCTCTTGTTAGTAGCAACATCGTTCGCCTCCGAAAGAATTGTTATTGAGCGCTCAGTAATTGGATTCCATGGCACTGATTTTTCACGAATTTCATTGTTCCTTGAGAGAAGATTTTCAAAAAACGAGACGGACGTAGTGAAAAAATCGATCAGATACTTCGCAAGACAGATATATTTTCGGGCAAATATTACGGCTTGAAAAATCGCATGCAATGCAGGTGTTTTTTATAATACCGAAGTAAAAGTTGACTTGGTGATTTAATTCAATTATGCACCAATAATGCGTGCAATTTTTTTTAAATGTTTTCGAGTGCTCATCAATAATTTCCAACAGAGATGGAACGTTTCCCGTCGCTGAGGAAAGGCTGATAGGATATCAGTAAGTGCATAGTGAATCCTTTAATTATGCCAGCAATTCGAGTACAGTAATATTCAATTGATTTGACTCATGAGACCCAAACCTTTGAACAAGCACAGCTCGTGATCACAAACAAATTGTGTACGAAATATTAGAGCACTGAATTATGGAGACCCACATCATTGTGAACATCGTTCCACAGATGAATTTCCAGCAACATGACATGATGTTTTCTGCACACAAGTTCGGCCGATTTTCTTATCGATGCCTTCTGAACACAATTGAACACATTTTGAAATTCTTGGGATAATGCAACAGGTTATCGTACTTCTCAAATGCTTGAATTTAATGTAGTCATTATCAATGTTGTTATAATCTTGATAATCATTAATAATATTACTATTATTAAAACTTATTATATTATTTGCTTCAGACTTAGTCTTTTGCGCAAAAATGTTAATAAAAGACTATTTTGTTCATTTTAGTAAATGAGTTCATCTTCAAACTTCTTGATCATCGCGGGGAAATTTGTGCACTCAATAATAATATGATTTTTCATGCGTTTATTTCCAGCGTATTGCCTCATGCCACGAATTGCTCTGTTTGTAACAATTTCCACTTCATTTCTACGGACACGAATATTGTTGATAAATCGCTGTTTAGCCTAGGTCACTGTTTTCAAAATTACTGTGTGCATGTCTGTGATGACTTAAGAAGTGTGACCATTGAAAACCAACGCTCATGCGTACCAAAACATCAGAAAGGTGGGCAGTAATTCTCCCGTTTGTAGTTGTGAATTTTTTGCAAGATATTTATGAATTTAAATTTAGCCTAGTTTCTCAGGAGAAAGAATGAAGGGATGTTAGTAATACTTAGAAATATATATTCTGAGTTTTGAGCGCACAATGTTTTTTAAATTGAACTCACAAAAAGCTATAACATGTCACTGTTGAAATTAACCAGCAGGGAAGCTTTAATAAACGCTAAATTGCCATAGCAAAACTAGTGTAGCAGATAATCAACTCTTTAAAATATTTTATTTCAGTCGTACAAAAAAAATTTTCTGCAAAGTCCCTTGTACGAACATAAATCAACTTTGCATAAAGTTTTAGGATTAGCCATTTAAACAGACACGCTTGAATTAGTGATGCAATTATTTAAGTATTAATAGAATTCCTGAGAAAATATAGTTAGTTATATATCACGCAACAAGAAGAAGTATACACTCCCCAATAATAAAAGTATCGTGGTATTGCACCTACTTGCATGGCTGCATTAAGGAATCTCATGAATTTGTTTCACGAAGCATTTGGTGTTTATTCTGATATATTTTGGTATGGATGTGTCATTCACGTGACATATTTTGTACTGCGTCATCTGAGAGGGATGAGTTTGAATTACGTTGTGTCATCCTTGAGAGTCATTATTTTCAAGTTCATGAATTCAATAAAATTGACTATTTAGAAAAATTGTTTGTTTTTACATTGCCTCCCGGTATTGATCTTAAAACTGTATCGACTAAATCCGTTAATTAGCTGGGAAAAAGTCAGCGTCATGGGATCCAGTTTGTTATTCAATGACGATAAATTAATCTAAAGCTGTGCGGCAAACATCAGTTAAAACAAATCTGAATGCAGTTTTACTATTTCATTAGATCTGTCGGACCAAGTTCAAAAAATCACCTCAAAATCCGTGAACGGCGATTAGAATATCATAAAGTCTCTTGACATGCACCAATTTATTTGTATAAATTGTTGGTTAACAAGTACACCGATGCAACACAGTTTTATAAGCTTAAGTGTTTTTTACGGTCAGTCCCTAGCTGTGATATAATGCTTCTCAATCATTGCCTAGTCATGAAAATCGAGCACTGAGACCAGTAATTAATCGAGTTAACACGAATGGTGACGCTTGGTCTTTTTCCCTCAACGACTGTTTGCTCAACTAATAATTCATTGCTATCATGCTGTTCATACGCTCTTGACCGTGCCTTTCTAAGTGGCGCCAGTCCACTTTTTTGCGATCCCTTGAAAAGCTGAATTACATATTTATTGAATATGAGCAACGCTGCGGCTAAAAATTTCTATCAATTTAGAGCAAAGCTACAAAGCTGGGAATTTCGCTTTTTTATTTGGCATTTTAGGAAGCCGTAATAGCGCTTGAGCTCACGGAAAATTGGACTGTTGGTTTCCTATGCAAAGGGATTAGCTTGGTTTTACGCTCCTTATCATTAACAACACATAAATGAGCTTATACCTTGCAATTTCAGCCAGTTTTTGGAGTACTTTTTACAGACAAAATCAGGATTGAATTTTTATCATTTTATTGAAATCAAAATCGGATTAGAACAAATTTAGACCCAGGCTCAATTTCCAGTGAATTGTTCAATAAATATTGATTTCATACTTGAAATATACGTGAACATCTGATGAGGAAGCCTATACAAAAATTGAAAGTTAATTCAATGTAGCTCATATTTGTTATTAGTTATCATTTGCAAGTTCAATAAAAAGTATAACAATGACTTAAAAGCCTATATTAGTTTAACTACTTATGAAAGAAGAGCGCAATATTCTAATTATCCCATTGTGCTAGGGCGAAGAAAAAACACAACTCTAGAAATATTGAAAGTTATAAAATTGTAATTGTGAGTTTATTTTACTATCTCTTTTTGATATGAAACTCGCGAAAATATTGAAATAAATATCTGCTACCATCTTGAATATCAATTCACCAGAAGAGACAACAGAGAATCCTTCTCTGGTCTAAGAAAAGCATCATTCAGAAAAAACAGACCATCTTCTTTAACGCTGCAAGTGACGACGAAAACACTTCTAGCCAATGAGCAAAGATTTCGAATTGTACTTGGCTCTCTTGACTTCTCGGTGGCATCTCCAGGGAACACACGAGACCAGCATCGAAGCTTGAGACAGTTTGTTTCTCACAGGCACTGCTTCTTTAAACATTTCAAATACAACTCGCATTTGCATGTAAACTTGTGAAAAGGTGTGTAGAGTAAATCTTTCTTTGCAAGAGCCCCGAAAAATTGAATCGATTACGAATTAGAAAAACGTTGAATATAAAATAGGATGCTAAATCGTGAGCATAAAAAGTCGAGTCGAAACTATTATGCATCGATATCATTAACAGATTTCCTGCGAAGTGACCCACCGGTGGGTCACTCAAGTTAGGTTCTGTAATTTTTTCAAAGCTTTTTAGTGACTATTTGTACAAAGTAAAGATTTGCACCAGCTCGGTAATCGCAGGAAACGTGGTAAGAAGTAATGATTTCTTGTTTTCTGAATATTGCGCGAAATTGAAATTCATACTCTTTTAGACAAAAATGTTCGAGTTGAAAGCAGTCTTTCAGCATTTTACATGTAAAACGATTTCTCCGCAAAAACATGGGAAGAATCGGAGTCACAGGGGATGAAAAGTCGCATGTGGGATTTGTAGTGTACTCCCTTTTCGACAGAGAAGGAAACGACAATGAGCAAAGAGAAATGAAGACGAGGTACTGCAAGAAACTTTTCTGTTGCATCGAAGAAAACTTGATAGAATTAAAAGCGATCGAGGAACGTTGGTCAGAAAATGAGCTTTCCCAAGTGATCAAAACAGAACATTGTCTCCTCTCAACTTGAAAGTTTAGGCGACTGGCGAGCGCGCATCGAATGCAAGCAGGTCTAAGCGTCGTCCATCCCGTCGCTGATGCTCCATTTTCCGCACTGGAAACTCTTGAAGCAGCCAAATTTAACGAGCGAGCTGTGCCCTGCTTTGCAGAGCAAATGAAAACTGTTGAAAAGTTCTTTGCAACACTGAACGTAGAAACCTGGTGCCTTAGAGCTCCTGAAGTACACACACGCAAAAACATTTTTTCATAAGTTATGATTTGAAGGTATATGGGATGATTTTGGTTTTTAACTTACGAGTTGAATGAATGATGTCTTATTATTAGATGAATATATAAATAGATAGAGGGATGGGTAGGTGGACAAATGGATGAATAGACGGACAGATAATAATGAGAGAGCAATGGTATCGACTTCACAATATATGTAAATTGCTAGCTACCTTGCGATTGAGATAAAAACATTCAGTCGGTGCTAACTCCCTCAAGTAGGGATGTAGAGACGCAAATATGTATAATATAGATTCAGTAAGAATATTAATATTTTTATTCAAGAACGTGAGATGCAGATTTTTTTGCATAGAACAGCAATGATGGGATGAACTTGAGGAAAATAATACTCATAATATAACTCAACATCGTAAGAATATCCATATCCCTCCTATGAATAATTTCTTCTTCTTTAGGCCTAGCATTAAAATACAGCCTAGTTTTTGTAGAACATGTCCCTTTATTCTTGTCCAAAATGAGGAGTACTTTGAAGAAATAGTAATAAGAAGTGAGAATAATTAAGACACTGTAGGTTGTAAGCTGGTACACCCTACCTGACTTGACTTGCATGAAAGCATGGACTCCAGGCCACCCACCGGTGCTCGTACGTGCAGTTGAACAACGACTTTTTTGTCCTTCAGCCTCCGAAGGCTCTTCATTTTCGAACATTTTGATGCGTCTCTATTGTACAGGGTACAGCAAGATAACTACCTTCTTTCAAAGCACTTTACTTTAAAAAAAATTTATATTGCCGTACTCTGTACTATACTGTGCAAGTACTGCATTTTACGGTGTATGTAACGTATAAGGTATGTACTTCATAGGGTATGTATTGTACAGTGTATGTATTGTATTGTACGGTGTGTGTTGTATTAAACGTTGTGTGTATTGCATTATATAGTGTATTTTATGTATTGTACACATTGTAGTGGCACGTGGAAAGAGAACGTTCTGGAGTTCAGAGACAAGCGACTTGACTCGTTACATTGAATTTGATGTTCTATGTGATGGCTTATGAAGGGAATGATCTCTGGCAACATCTTCTCATCTGAATGTCTTGCGTGTTGCTGAAGAAGCGTGTAACGAGGGAACTGATAGCCCCTCCAACATTATGAGCTTATTTTCCAAATAGGAAACTCGATACTGGATACTATTCTTTGTGGAGGTAAAATGGGTGTGCATTATTTGCATCATGATAAAAACAAACTAAAATCTAGATTTCGAAGCTAGGCCGCACATGCCGGGCCGAGTCTGCAGCAAGGCTGACATATCGCTCCTCAGCGCTGCCTTCATATGAACTTCAGGCCTCACAGATCGTTCAAATGAGCAAAGTTATGCGATCGAGGAGGCTGCCCTCGGACATGAGCTGTTATTGCCACAGACAGCTTCTGATCCGCTTGAACTGAAGCTATGGATTATTCTTCCCTGGTGAATTTGTTCGTGGTATAACTTAGTTGAGTAAAAACATGAACTTTGAATTGCACAAGCTCTGACATTTTTGCTATAATAATCCAACCCATTTGCAATGGTGGAACCGAAGGTTCACTCCATCATGGACTTCTACTGGTTCCTCTAACGAACCTGTTTTCAAAGATATGATTGAAGCCTTTTGAAAACACGAATATAATAAGCAAGTGTTAAAATTATCCCATTGTGGGCTTAGAAGTAACGCAATTCACTGGTTAGAACAACAATTTATTTTCAGAACAAAATTGGTTTTTGTTAATACAGTCTGCAGTACAAAGTATCAAATATTTCAGTCTGATAATACTTCCCCCTACAATTTATGTTGATACTAATGGTGACATGAACTTGAACTTCAAACGTTACAACTTGACAATTCACTTTATTTAGTCATCTTAATGAACTGTCTTCAATTGTCAAGATGAAACTCATGATAATTTTTGAATGCCTGCATCGTACAAATCAAATCTGCTAGAAAACGACATTGTTCTGTAGATCTGAACTTTTACTACATATGTTCTGTGAAACTTGACAAGTTTCAGCAACATATGGGACAGCCGAACTTTTACGTCAAGGTTAAATATTCTAATTCTTTGTACTAGTTATTACTTGAAGACTATACTTGCTTATGTAGGAATGAAAGGCGGAAAATAAGTGTTTTTTTTCTACATGGAAGCTTCGGTAAGTAAACACTCACGAGCCGACGAATATGAAGCCATGAAATTCATTGAATTTTCTGGAAATTTTCATAAGTTCAAAAATTAAAAGTTTGCAGCGATCTAGATGTGAGAGAAAGGTGAAACCACTATCTTCAATAATTTACATTAGTTTTGGGCTTATACTCTATTCAAGTGGGAAATTTGAGCACCTTAATCGACTTATTCGAATGACTTGGACTGAAGTATTAGAAGATTGAATAGTTCACCTATTGCACGAAAAAGAAAAATATAGTTCGGATACTTCTGTACGTACCATTTTGTATGCTCATTAAAAGCGAACTAGCAGTGAAATAAGGCGTACTACGGATGCCTGACATAACCTAGAAAAGAATTTATTGTTTTTATTACCAAAAAATATTTTCTGGCATTAGTGTCTCGTATATCACGCTAGGGCTTCTGCCTATGCCATGGTCTCGACACGCTCTCGCTGGTCGGAGCCATTTAATATCCCTGCTTATGTTCATCATCATTAGGCACAGGCAGGGGCGTCCCTCGAGGTTTGTTATTGGTTCGTTATCGGCAAGAATTACACCCGAGATTGGCCACTAAAAACGGTCACCAGGAGTGTATTCCAAGAGCATAACTTGGACTTGCTACGCACGCGCATGAAGGAAATAACTCAGACTTGTTATCGGGAAAACATTAAGCCGTGCATAGCCAGATGAATGCTGGTCAATGTTTGCCAAATGGGCTCGATAGACCACTCGAAATGGCAGGCAGTGCACACTCCACAACTAGCAGTCCGAGCTTGCACTAAAAACTTGTATTTATTACCCTTAACAGAGTGCGCAGTAATAAAACTGTACAGCATGGTCAGCATTTTGCACGCGTCACAGCCGCATTCACAGAGCGCGACTCCGGGCCGTTCGGAGGCAGTCAGCTCTCGAGATGCGTTCATACTAGTATGTGTAGTGTGTTAGTTGATGATGCAGCAGCACGCACTGCAGACACGCAATGCAGACACTCAGTGCAGACATGTAATACAGACACGTATTGCTGACACACAACACGATACACAGCCTAGACACACAGCACAGACACACAACACAGAAACACAACACAATCACACAGCACAGACACACAACACAATCACACAACACAATCACACAACACAGACACATAACACGTACATAACACAGACACAGCACAGACTCGCCTAACAACACTAGTAGCTTCATAGGTTCGCTAGCGCTTCATGGTTCGGACTGTAACGTATAGACGTCCTCGCAACACAAACCTAAGAACTCACCATGAAAATAACATGTTTGAAGCAGCTACTAAGGCAACTTCTCAGCTGCTCTGCACGAACAATCTTTATGTCAAACATTTAGAGTGATTTCACCCCTTTTTCCATCCTGGTATTAATAGGTAAATTTACTGAATGCTCACTCGTAAAAACGTAACTTTTGTATTCCGAAACGATTGCTATTATTAAAAACGTTCCCCTTACGTTGTTTTTTTTTCACCGTGTTTTAGCTCTTTAATAATCCCTTTATCTTGTAGCCATCAAAATATTAAATAAAAATGCAAACTCAATCAACTCGTTGCTAACACAATAATTGGATCCATTAAACAGAAAATATGGTGGTTATATACTTCCTAGTTACATTTCATTTATATCAGCAATATTTCATTTATATATCATGTAAAATATATCAGTTGTATTTCAAATTCATCGAGAACATTAAACTAATTCCTAATCGAGTGAAGTAATAAAAAACTTTTCGCAGCATTGGACTGAAGGATTTACTGGAGCACAATACCTAGTCATTTAAACACAGTGTTGAATTGTTGGACCACACTGTAAAGTTATTGGAACTCACTAAGTTATATAACCCGTAGACGTTACATTATTGGAACATACTTAAGTTATTCAACCCGTAGACGTTACATTATTGGAACATACTTAAGTTATTTAACCCGTAGACGTTAAGTTATTAGAACACACTTAAATCATTGAAATACATTGTTAAGTTATTGAAACATACTGTTAAATTATTGGAATACACAGGCCACTTTATTGGAAGCCATAAGGGAAATAGGAGAGCCTGTATAATAACAGTGTCATAGACCCGCACGGTGATGGTTTCTAAACACTAAATGCGTTTGCCTCGCTAATCAAAGGCCCTGAGTACGAGACTCTGTATTAGGTCCGCAAAATCGAATTTACTGCACGATCACTGCTCGCAAGCACCGCATTTATAGGGGAGAGGAGGCTCGACACTGGTAGAACCTTCCTTGAGATACACGCCATTGAGGCTTTTATTGCATAGTGAGAGCTTTTTTGTGGACTGTTAGCACAAAATGAGTTGTAATTATTCCCTTTTGTGAAGAAAGTAAGCCAGAATGACTGGCACACGCAGATATCTTTGATAATGCTTGAATGCATCCGAGTGCACGGAAATTAGCTAAAATGTTTCGTCAGTTCAAATTGGAACGAACAAAGCCAGTTTTCATTAATGTCAAAACCGACAAGTTCCCTCGGGTGAGTAACGGCGGGAAAACATTCCGTCATTAATATCTAAGAAAGCATTTCAGCATTAACGTCTCAGAAACATTCCATCAATAATGTCCCAAAATATATTTAGCATTAATACCTCAGAAAGTATTCCATAATTTATGTCCCGGAAAATATACGGAAAATTCATTAATTATTTTTGTGACTTGAATATATAAAAATGTTTGAGTTAAATTTTTCGACTTTTTCCCACTATACAAACTGTTTCAGACAGATATAAATTGAATGCACCAATTGTTTCAGACTACGGAGAGTATCTTTGCAATGAACCGAAACTTGAATAAAAGCATCAGTTAAATTCAAATACGAGCCAAATACTGTCCTAAATCAACCTAGCAACATTTCAATTGAGGTTTTTTTATCTCTAGTTTGCTTTGTGACTTTAACCTGAGTTACATTTCAATAAGGAATAATGTACCACGCAATCAATCGACCTCATGGCTCAGTGGAACCACAATGACCCTTCAAGCAAATTAGCAAATAAATATTAAGGAAGAACAAACATTTCTGTTACTCACCAGCCATTGTGACTGACGACTCGATGACTAGAAGAACCAGCAGTCATCGGTACAGCGTACGTGGACTCCTCCACCTGAAAAACGTACATTATTTTATTAGTGATTCATCGTGCACGCGCAGGCTCTTTCTTGTGACGTTAAGTTTATGCTGTAAAGGCACTGAGAGCAATTGAAACCAAGTTAAGGTTATACTGTAGAGGCATCGAGGGCAATTGAAACCTAGCAAGAACTCTGAGGTTGGCATGTAAAAGATGAGGAGGAAGACAAATAATGCTTGGTTCAGAATGTATGGCATACCTCCGAGCTCATCCTTTTGAAAAAACTTATTGAAGAGCCTCAATAATGGGAAAAGTAAAGCAATTCATTTGGCAGTTAAAGTGCATTTCGCCTTCAGCTTCGATTTAGAGACCTGCAATTCCATTGCTGGATCGAATTTAGTCAGTTAAGCTAAAGTTTCCATTAACAACTTTGCAACTTACCAACACACGTATAATGTAATAAGTTGAACCTTAGGGTATAGAATTAATGGTAGTGGTAAAACGAGTATGTAGAACTACACTCGGGTACATCAGAGAAATGAGGCTTTTACCTCAAGGATTCCTTTTACGATTATGTTACGGAGGCTTCGAATTTCCTAATTAGAGAGAGTATAATTGGCGACAATGAGTCGCATTCTTGTTTGGTGCAACCACTATATTTTTGAGACGAATTGAAGTTTGTATGAGAGACTTTAGTCAACGCTTTCATTGAAGTTCTAGTGTCTAGATTATATTCATTCATTTGTTTGATTATATATCACCATATTCTCCAGAAAATGATGCCTGACGATGTAGAAGAATTAGAATAACCAATTTATAGGTTAGCACTTCATTCTCACATTGAGAATTTTTAGTTAAATGGAGCCTCTCAAAAAATACAAATTAAAAATTGAATTTGCAAAATCATATATTGAAGACACCCGTGGAGTAAGTCCATTACTCGGTTTTCTGGCCTAGCCCGATCTGAAGAAAGGAAGAAGAACAGCAGTATAAAGAAGAGCAGCAACATGAAATACAGAGTGTATCTAACACAACCCATAACATCTTCCAGCTACAAGTGTCTTTGATGCTGAGACGAGTAGCAGAGTGGCCACTAAGCATCGCTTCTTCTCGTGAGCACATGGATGAAGACAGACATTATCATTATTCTTCCTTGAGTGAAGCTTTGGAATCTTTACCACGTGGAGTGCCAAGTTCACACAACCTGTTAAAAAAGAATTTTCTCCTGTCAACCTGCATGCAGGCAGCGATGCGAGATAGAAACGTGCGAAATGTTTATTAGAACAGAAATTTTAAAAATGTTCCATTACAGCATCTCAAAAAATATAAATCTCCTTTCTGATTATCAACAACATCCTCAATATTTAAATCAGTCTCGTTAAATACAGAAAAGTTTTTCATTACGTTTTAGAGACATTTTTTCAAACAAAAAATATTATTCAATCTATGGTCACTAATGTCCTGCGATGTCAAAAATAGTTTGAATCAAATTGACCATACACCTGAAAGCTTGTAATTCAAATAATAATAGTAATAATACGAAGAACGGTAGGAAAAAATATTGGTCAAACTTTATTTTGAAAGAACAACTCCAAATAAAAGTACACAAAATCAGGTTTATTTCTGAAAACTTCTATTTGATTTGGCGTTCCTCTTTATGCAGAAGCAATTGCATCGTCGATATCATTTTCCGCATTGCTGTCCTGAACACTGGCCGGTCGTTTTTCAAAAGCTCGAACCCGTGTTCAATTCTCGTCCTTAAATCATTTAAGTCTCTAGGCGCAGTGACAAATACTTGAGACTTCAGGTGCTCCAGAGAAAGTAATTGCAAGGAGTTAAATCAAGAGATCTTGGAGGCCATTGAACTTCGTGGCCTAAGGCGAAAAACATTCTTTATGTAATCTTTACTGATATCTCGTTGAAGACAGAGAGCACAGTCTTACATCTACCAAATTCCATTCAAATTGCAGCCATATACTTGTTGAAGCTCAGACACGATATTGTCTGTTTCAATCTCCAGATATTTTTCACGGATTAGATTTCCTTGGAAGCAATTCAGACCAAACTAACAATGGTAACATTTCTTCATAGTCCTGCGCAACCGGAAATCATGTCTCTGGCATAGAGCACATCATTCGTACCTGTAGTATACTCTGGTAGGTGATGTTGCATTCTCTGGTAGATGATGTTGGAAAGAGTGTAGTCGATTCTACCTATTCAATCTTACATTCAAGTAAAATGCAGTGTCATTGCGAGCTACTCATTTTTTAATGAAATATTTGTGTTATCAATTCGTTACGACAAACTTGGGCTTGAACAGTTTTTACTACCTCTGACATTATTGTTCATGGAACAAATGATATTTTTTTATTTTGAATAAGTGTTTCTATTATCCAATTGAAAATTTTTTGCAGTTAGTGAGACTAAGTGAGCTAAGGTCGGCTAAATACCAGGGATTTTATTAATAAAAAGCGAGGCATACATTTTTTGAGACACCTTGTACTATTGCATCTTGTACACGAAATATGTTAGCATTTCTGCTCAGATTAAAGTATATGAAAGTTAGCTATAAGAGCAAAAATTAGAAGTCTAACGCAACACAAGAATGAGCACATAGAGAGATGTAGCAAAAAACCCTTTTTCTGTGTCGCCCTCGAGCCAGCGGCACTGCATGTAGGGTTGAGCGTCCGCGCTGACAGGTACCGCGCTATCATAAAACGTTTATAAACTAATCTAAATGTTATCACAATATCACCAACAAAATTACTTTGCATAATAGTTAACTTTTCTCTCACACAATTTTCGAATGGACATCGTGACGTTCTCAAATTCGAAGCAAATACAATTGATATACACTGGTAACGCGCCTTCTTTTTAATACCTTCTAAACCTTACGAAATTATGGACAAGATAAATAGTCAGGGTTTTTAATGAACCAGTTTGGAAAAGCTATATAGACTTATAACGATAAATTGTAGCAACAGTTATCAAAACTCTAAAAAAATGGAAATTATACAACAAAAAAATAAAGAAATAGTTTAAAATAACTGTTAAAAAAGAATAATGTAACAACAACGCAAACGAAGACGAGGCAGCGTTAACGAATACTCAGCAATGCTGCTAAATAAACTCCCTAATCTGAGATTATCATTGAAAATAATTTAACTGAAGTTTTCCAAATTATTTCCATTGGTGGAAAATGCAATAATATGAGTGGTGGTCATATGAATGAGTTTCTCCGTGTGTTGCTTATACAGCAATGCCTTGATATTCAAGTGCATTAACAAATGAGTTTTTTGATACATGAGCTCGGTCCAGAAAAGAATTAAACTCATAAGTGAAGGCATTACTATATGTAGTCCTAGACGCTCACTCAGTACAGTCAGTTTGTACAACTTCTTAGCATCAGCGTGCAAAACCCGACTCATTAACGGAGGTTCCTGTCTGGAAGTCATGTTTTCTTGCAGTCTCTGAAATTGCTGTACTTCAAAAGGCAGATCTGAAGACTCAAAGTTTCAACAAGAAAAACTTGCGCAACCGAAAAGTCTTTTATGCCTCCAGATTTTCTTCTTCCCCCGAATACGTTCGAAGAGTTCAGCTTACATTGTCTAAAAAAATGAATTTGGCAACAGAATGATAAAAAAATTGTATTATAAAACGATATTTTTTACTTA
Source organism: Trinorchestia longiramus (assembly GCA_006783055.1). Classification (NCBI taxonomy): domain Eukaryota; kingdom Metazoa; phylum Arthropoda; class Malacostraca; order Amphipoda; family Talitridae; genus Trinorchestia; species Trinorchestia longiramus. The sequence goes on along the minus strand of VCRD01002425.1, from coordinate 13,178 downwards.
TATTACCTAGCTGCTGATTTACGAACAGTTTTCTAACCCGATAGACTGGCCTGATAGAGACTGCATGCATGGGGGATCCACATATGTTTCATTGTTGTGGATCCATTAATTTGGCGCGATATAAATCAAGTTTGGTGTATAATTTGAGTTTTAAACTCGTATGACTCAAAAATTTCCACGAAAAAAAACAGGACATTTTTAGTCTCGCATGCAGAGAAAGGAACGGGCAGAAGTTTTGGCTCTAGTTAAAAACAAGCTTTAATACATGCGTATTTTTATACAAAATCTCGAGAAAAGGAACAAGCTGCAAACATAAAGTTCGTTCAACTAATGCTAAAACTAATTTCAAGTTTGTATGACCTAGTACTAACTAATGAACTAACATCTTACGAGCTGCATTTTAATTTTCTTCTTTTTTACAGTTAGCCAGCTCAACATCCTCGAATAAACAAGTTTGATGCATCAAAAATAGAAAATTATCCTCCCTCAAATTTATACGAAAAACTCTAAACGTTGTTATTTTCTAAAACGTTTGTCTCTGCAGTTGCTTCAAAGACTGTCCAGCAGAGGCGTAGAAGCTTAAACTAAGAAATAAAAGCTAGGTAAGTTTGGAACAACGAGTACGCGTTGCCCAGTAAGTCGGTTAAATACATAGAACATAGAAAATGAGCACAAATGGATACAAAGCTAATTCAATTACCAAACTAAATCTAACAGACTCCAGGATCGACAAGCCTTGCAGATATAAAGGCAAGGGCACAGTTGTTAGTTGATTGAATAAAAGAATATCGATGATAGAATATTGAAAGCATCGTATATTATGGCTCCAAAGTACTGTTGTCTGACGAAATTAAAATTGGTTTTTGTGATGTCACTCATTGGATTTTATGATCATCCTGAATGTTTTCATCATGTTTGTAAGGAATGGCGAAATTTAAGGAGACGGAAAAGTGAATCACAAATATTTTTCCAAATTCAAATCACTGGTATCGAGTATTCTCCAGGAAATAAATATTTTAAAGCGTTGTGTTCACTCTGTATATCCGTTTTCTATACTCAATAAGCTATTGAAGATACACGAATGATACATGTAAGCTATTTGTTGTTTAATCTTCTATTAATAAGAGTATGGTCTATATGTCAACAGTATTCATGAGACAGCCCTATTGAAACAATCAGAATTCCCAGAAATGGAATTGTGACTAACATTTTTATGAAATCTCAATTTACGTGAACCTCATGTTGTAACATTTTTGCACTTTCACGTTTGTAAATTTATTGTTTATTACCACAGAACCAAGTCATTTATTTTGAACAGTTATATCACCCCCATCTTATTCAGTAGAATGCAATCGAGTTAAACTTTATGATAAGAAGCCTCCCAAAAAATTCTTTACTGGTATTACTTACAAACAAAAATGTTTACAGGACAGCTATCATAAAATTCACAAAATAACTAAACTTGGCCAGTTTTCATAAGCTGCAGATTGCAAAACTGAAGCTTAACTGAGATTTAACTCACGAGCCTAGGCTGAGGTCAAAAGAACCAGTCCGATGTAAACCTGCAGAAAATATTGGCTCCAGTGCCCGCTTTACTGCGGACCAGCAATACAAATTCTCGCTTGTGCTTTATTCTACGGAAGAAAGTCCGGTGCAAAACTTCTCGCTGAACATTGTGCGGTTAGTGGACACCATGCTTCGCTGGATTCATTAAAGTCCTGCCACTTGAAGAATCAGAAAAAAATTGTAGGTACTGAAAAAATCTTAAATATAATGTTTCAATTTTCTTTGGAATTAGAGAGGGTGTCAAATGCCTACAGATACTCTAATGACTGTGAACTAAAATGTCGGTCATTATTGAACCGCCTGATGAAGGCTACAAGTTATAGTGAGTGGTCAGAGAATTTATGATCAAGAGAAAACCACGCGAACAATTCTGAACTCTTCCCATTTTGCTCCTACGCGTCAAGTTCCAATACACAGAAATACACATCTGCCTGCAAGCGCCTGCTGCTCCAATACAAAGAAATAAACAAATGCAAGGAGTGAGGAGCTCGATGCGACTCTGAATTCAGGCGCTGCTGACATGTGCAGTTTGAGATGAAATGCCAGGCGTGTAGGGATCCCCGCAAGTTTTTGTGAAATTTGGCCAGTGAATGCGACACAAAATTTTGAACTGTAACTCAGAATCTTTGAAAGTCAAATCTTATTTTCCGGATACTATAAGACGAGTTTCTTTTCTTTCAATGATTCTTGCAGAAATTAAGTGATCTAATATCAAGCATCCAGATTACTAATTTTTAAATTCCGGGAACTTTTTTTTCTTCCGATCTGATTTTCGAATATATTTAGGTGTACGTGGAAACGCACGATGCTTGAGTCTTAACACGTTGACTCCGATTGCCTAATTGGTGTAAAACTTCACTTTGTACGCATAGTCACTAAACGGATTGGAAAAAATTACAGAACCTAACCTAAGTGGTAAACATACGTACCACTCCGGAGTCAACGTGTTAAAGCACATCACGCATTTGCAACTCCATTCACGCAAATTCCAGCACACCCGCATGCTGCATTACTGATGGCTGGTGGCATCTTCGATTTCCTTCACTTCTGTGATTTTCATTTTAAAGTTATCCAAACACTGAAACAGTTAAACAACTGTTGTCTAACAACTGGTTGATAATATATCTATTCATCTGTTTGAATTTTCAATACCATGACACAGAGAAATGAATTATTCACGTACATACACACCACTATAATCATATCCAATAATTATAGAAACTAATGACTTCCTAATTGCTTTAGATGTCGAGTGTTACTTGAACTCAACGAGGAACTAAATACCGTGTTCTTTACTTCAGAGCTCAGTCAACTAAATTTTTGTTCAAGTGTAGGAAAAATTAGGATAATTCTGAAACAAGTTAGGTTCAGAGCAACAGGGAGTATTTTACGAATAAATGTCACTGTTTCTTTGAAACGTAAAATTTGTGGCGGTTTCCAGGATGTGCGTTATATTGTGCACAATAAACAGGAAAGCGCATGTAAAATTTTGAAGTTATCTCAACTTGATGTGTTCTTGTCCTTGCTTCTTAACCTCAGCCATGACACTTTATAATCTTGACCAACATCGAGAGAAGTCATAAGTCACAAAGCATCACATCTGACATCCTTTACTCTAGAAATATTAATAAATTCTATCACTTCTATAACCATACTTTTAAATTACTTCTACAACCATATTGAGGTACTACATTACTTCTGTAACCCCATTTTGGTATTACTTCTATAACCATATTTTCCGTACGCAAATAACACCCACAGAAACTCAAAAATCAATACCACTCCTTTAAATCATAAAATAATAGTAACTGCTTACAATTAACGACGCTACAATTTCTATAATGAACGCAATAAGCAAAACCTCATCTCCGACTCGATTGAAATAAATTAGTCCACAAACATAAAAAATTTTGGTGCGAATCATCAGTAATACCAGCATGCAAGAAAGTGAAATTCTAGTACGCTTGACTTCTCGATTCAAGCATACTAAGATGCCAAGTATCCTAAGGATAGAATGAAACTTTTCATCCAGTATGATAGAGGAATAAGAAATATTTTTATATATAATGATAATATACTCACCCTCTGTCATTCACGGAGTTTTTCAACGGTGAATACACATGAAGTCTTCACGAAGCGCAGTCGATGTTCTGTGTCGAATGTTGACTCTTGGTAATTTCATGTTTATTCTTAACACAAAAAACACAATATTTTCTCAAGAAAATAACACAGTAGAAAATCCAGTTTCCAATGCCCATTACGGAGGTAAATTAGGCACGTCACGATACAGGCTTGTTGCACCCTGAGAGCCGTAGTCCTCTTATTACTCAAAGCTTTATTCTAGCTGCCTTAACGCATTTAATAAACCCCATGAAGTTTCTTCAGCATGATACACAATAAAACACTTCATTTAGTTTATCCTTTAAAGAGTAGATCAACTGCTGACAAAAACTTTTACCGCACCTCACCATCACACTTCACCATCACACCGACATCCTTCCGTCTACTGTTGTTTATTTTCTACGAACTGTAATTCTAGTCCGCTCGATTCAAAACCTCGGAAATTTGTGTTGCATTCTAATTCTCGAAATTTAAGGAAAAAGACCAACAACAGAAGTAAATTGAAATTTTGGATTATTAAAAATAACTTGGATTAGTTTTTAAATACGACAGCAGTTGATTTCAAGATCTAACAGTTAATACAAATTTATTTATTGAAAAGATTTGGATGATGATCGAAACAGATTGTGCTCCTGCTTGAATAAAAAGTTGCCATTTAACTTTCGCGTCGCTGCTTGCTTAGCAACTCGAGGCACCGCAAGGAACTGAATGAAATCTGGCTCATGAAGATACTAAGAAATATTATTGCAATAAAGTTACGTGTTTCACCTGCTGAAAATTCGTGTACGTTTTTTATCAACGCCTGTTCCATAAATGACACATCAAAAAGGTTGTATAAAATATAAATAAGTGACGTCATCAAAATCTTATAATTCACTTTATCAGAATTTTAGTACGGTTGATATATTTAAAGAACAGGTCTATGCAAGGCAATATTGGAAAACGTTCCCCTTATTCATTCTCCAGCCACAGACTTGAGCGTCTATTGTTAAAGCCTCAGATTATTGAAGACAAGTTGTCATACAATGAAGGATGTAACTCTATCAACTCCACTTCATTTTAACTTCTCTTTTCTCTTCCCGTAGTTCATATTAATAAGGGGAATTAGAAGGATTTAGTGCACATTTGTGTAAGGCACCTGACGTGTGTTTTGCAAGATTAAACGTGTAATTCGAACAAAATTTTGTTCCTTACACATATAGTATTTTGCATCTCAAGTCGAACTAATTTTTATTATTGAGAATGTTTCATCTGCAAACAGCAACTAGCAATAATTACTCCTGCAACTACGCGGTATTTGCTCTACATAGTTGACACTAAAGAAATATTTGTTTTTACATCAATTCTAAAAGCTAAAATTAAAGGCATACTGGATAAAATAGAAAGTGGAATTACTTGATGGTAGATATATCGCACAGAACTCTCCATCACACATATATGAAAAAAATATGATCTAAATAAAAAATGAAAATATTATATGTTAACTTTGAGCTAAAGATGCATGTTTTATATTGGATCGCTACGTTGTCAATACAAAGTCATGTAAATATAGCACCACCACATGAATATCAAATTTCAAAATCACCAGAATTGCCTTCTTAAAGCTTTTCTCAAAAAGGACCCCAGTGTCAAATAATTATTTGATGTCGATAGTGTGTACAGACAAAACTTGCGTGACGTCCTTGCTTTAATTAATTTACCACTCATAGTTCCATCTCATTAAACTCATTAGCACACGAGACCAACCCATTACCGGCACAGCAACATGCTCATTAACAGAACTCGTAGCCCTCATCACGGTCGTCTTAATGCAGATGTTCAAACATCAACACCGTCTTATTGGCTCAACTACATCTGGCAACCTCGATGTTAGCGCCCAACTACGTCTGGCAGCACGCATGTTTGGTCAAACTAAGTCACGCAGATTACGATGATTGTCCGTTGTTATGTGTTCGTAGTGTCGAGACGTTTGTGTTCTTCATATTCATTCTGTCAGTCCCGCTGAATTTCATCTTATTCACTACTGAAATTTTATTTGAGAAATGAATTACAGTAATTAGACTTACTCATTTTATTGACATCCAGTGTCGTAATCTGTGCCTTTGTTCCCATTGTATTTGCTTTCGTCTTCACTAATTGAAACCATGAAGTAAAATTTAATGTCATTAACTACAGACTCAGGATGCTAACTCATATGCTGGACGCAAAAAAATTAATTAATTTTAGATGCTCAGCTAATTATGTTAAACTGGAATGAAAATGGCATTAAGAATATGACTGCCACCTCTGTCGCATGTCACCAAGTGGTCGCATCACCAAGAATTATTTCATGTGGTCGTCAGTGTTGTAGCCAGAAATGTCATAAAGCGCTTACAACTCCTCATGCAAGGCTGCTCATGCAAAGGAAGTTTAGTGTAATCTACTGGAGAGGCAGCAACGTCTCTAAACTCTTAGTGAAGGTCACAAATTCCCGTTGCTTCTTCCTGCACACGCTGAAGTCCAGGCCCTGATGGCTCTCACCTCAACTCATACCGAAGAAAAGAGAGAAAAATGGAGCTGCCGATCAGCATCTTGACTCCAAAAGCATCTTGCATTAGTAGGACTCCATCACACACGTGAAGATTATTTTTTAAAGATTATTGACCTTTTTAAACTAACACTCGATAAAAATTAAATTTCAGGCTGCCGTCGGTATATTTTTTACCTTAATGGTCTGCAAGTACCCTAATTTCCTATATTTAAGCTCATCATTGATTTCTTGCCAAATAATGATTTGCTAAAAACCCAAAAGAAGGGCAAATTTTACAACACGTGTCAAACAGATCGAATAATATTTTGAATTTATGCAACCGCTCATTTGAATTCAACACAACTTCTGTTACCATTGTACGTTCATAAATATATTATAACTACCAATGATAGTGATCAAATAATAAATTGGCACGTCTCACTAAACTGTTTAAGACGTAGTATCTTTGCACAGACTCAGGAACACAGGCTTGATCAATCAATGGAAAAAATATCATGACTCTTCAAAATATGAAAAGCAAATGTAGTCATAGAAGAAACTGATTACATATTATTGACAGCGCGCAGCAGTATCAATCACTGTATTAGAATAGTTTCAGTATTTTCTTACTCATAGAAGTAACTACAATTCCATCCTGAAGAGCAAAATTAATTAGCGGAAAACTTTAGAGGAAAAAAGCGTTCTAGGAAAATTGAATACCGGATGGCAAGCGAATAACAGCCTGTTGGTACTTTAAAAACTTGGTAGTTGATCCATTCAATAACTTTAAAAACTGGTCTAGCATTGCAGAAAATGAAATTCGATCACATTCTCATATCCAAATTCTTGGAGAAGTGGAACAGTGTGTCCACCTGCCTACCAAAATCCAGATAAAATCATTGCTTAAGTAGGATTAATTTTTATCCATTCGAGTAAGAGATGAGATCAAATAGATACAGTCAGAGGCATACTTCACATATTCGGCTGTTCTCATTACTAAATGGTTTCAAATACTTGCTGTCTAGTTTTTTCAAATGAATCCTGAAATCCCGTGGTTCTAAAGTAATGGAATGCCATCACACTAACGATTAAATAACATCTCCATGCTTGCTGCTGCAAGGTTTGTGTTGGGCAAACAAAAATTTATTCATGGAATGCAGGGTATATAAGTATTGACGCTCTCTTCGCAAAAATTTCTGCATTGTTTGGTCAGGACTTTGAATTAATTGGAGAGCTTTGTCCGAATAACAAGCCTAACTTTGTGAAGAGGCATGCTAATGATTTATTTCATGAGATATATTAGAGAATTGCTTTACTGAATATAATTCAAAGATAATTATATTAAAACAATAAGATGAAAAAGCTTTCGTCACTATGCGCTTTAAACTGACCCCTACGCTGCTTTGCTTCTCATTTGGTGTGGCTTGTCATCGCTGACATCCTCCTCTCTCATGTTACCTAAAATGACCATTGGGGCAGTGAACTTTGGGGATGCTATTTTAGCGATGAAATAAAATAAAATGTAAAAATTCATGCCACTTTACATAGCGCAAATAAACAAATAATTAAAAAAACAAAGCTGCATCATCCTACACAGGATCCTATAACCTATGGATATTATACCACGTGAAATTCGCAGCATTGGAGTCATTTTTTCTTGTTTCCAATCGCTAACTGAGTATTATACAAAGTTTCATACAATTCTAAGAAATTGACCAAAGAAGGTAAAAAATTTCGTGAGGAGGATACACTTTGTTTCTTTTCAAATAATTCAGAAATCTGAAATCAATGATTGTAGGGCACAATTCAGCAGCATAGCTTGTATTGAGTAGGAACAAAACGAAAAACGCAAACAAATGGTGCAAATTAACGAACAATAAACAAAAACTGAGATGCAGCATCCTACACGGGTTTCTATCACCTATGGATACTATACCACATAAAATTTGCAGCATTGGAGTTATTTTTCCTTGGTTCCAATCGTTAGTTGGGTGTTATGCGAAGTTCTATACAATTCTAAGAGATTGACCGAAAAAGGTAAAAAATTTCGTCAGGGGAGACCTTTTGTTTTTTTCAAATAATTCAGAAATCTGATATCAATGATTGCAGGACATAGTTCAGCAGCATAACTTGTATTGAGTAGGAATAAATTAAAAATGCAAACAAATACATATATAAATTTCCAACCTCTGTCGTAGCATAGAAACCCTTGTTTCATTGAAATCATGTGTCTTAATGTTTTTCATAAAAATTTTTGTTGTAATATTACCATCTGCACATACAGTAGTTGATTCACATGTCTCACTAAAACTCTTTATCAAAAATCTCAATTGATGCTGATTGCTGTGTTATACGTAACCATCATATTGAACTCTTCCACAAAAGTTGTACTGAAGTCAAGATGAATTACAAGCTACTGAACGCTGAGCTCTAGCTAAGACGCTAGAATGAGGTTAACCCATTAGCTTCCAGATAATTTTCCGAAAAACTTCTCTAAATGCAGTTTCCCAAAAGAGAGAGAAGAGCTTTTGCTTCTTACCTACACATTTCGAATTTACGTCTAAATTCAGGAAAGTAGGACTCCCAGTACAAACCTGTACACTGAAATGATTGCAGGCCGGCAAAACGCTTTTCCTTCCTCAATGTTCCATACAGTCCGGCCGAAAATGTCTTGAAGAGTCAAATTTGCATTCGGAAGGTTGGTCCACCGAGCGCACAGCATCACCGCTGTGTAAACCTAAGCTGGACCTGGAGTTGGATAGAAGTTGCGGTCACTTTCTCGTGATATTCGACCAAACTTTCCAGCAGAAACTTCCCTTGATGGTGCGTTCGAAAAATTGACTACGCTCCCCTCTGTGGCTTCTCAAATGCAAAGTGACAGTCCCATTCATGACGAATTTTCCTTTTACGAGCTCTATTTTTTGTAGACCATTCAAAATCTGCAAATTTTGAGACGCATTTGTGCGGAAGCATCTCTTCAGAAACTTAAAATCAGATTTGGGAACTTCTAGTAACGATCCTCTCTGCTCCTTCGACGTGCTTGCTCTCTGGCAACTTCCATGCCATGAAGTCATGAAATCACAACTGTTTTAAAGCAAAGTGTTTCTTTAATTTCCAAAATAATTTGTGGTCCAGGAGTAAAATAGCTTATTTTAAGTTTTGATGCGCTAGTTAACGGTTATTCTTCCAGACAATAAACTTGACCTCTGAAGGCGGCCAATCCTTCAATTTTTAATAAATTTCAAATGGTTAAATAAGAACAAAAAGTTTTTACTTAATGAAAGTCAGCTGACCCATACAATACGTAGAAGTATAAATGACTACTGGATGTCGTGTTTTTCTTTGAAAATATTTCTATTGTAGAAACTGTGAGTTTATGAGCTGATAGAAATATTTCAAATAGCTACTCAGCCTTATAACGACACATATCGGGAAAGTTTCTGTTTTACAACATAGAGAGCACAAATACAGAAGGAGAATACAATACAAGACAGCGAGAAACCGAAACTTGTCTTGCAGCCTAGACGTTTTTGAGAAAAATCTTTTGTGTAGCTTACAGAGACAACCCTCCATTTGAGTTAGGCATAGTGAACACTTCTGGTTTGCTTTTTAAATTAAAAACTAAAGAAACGGAAATAATTTCCATACCCTTGCAGTAAGTGGCGACCAGTATGGTCAATACTTGTACTGGAGAGTGAATTGATCGGGAAAGTTGAAATAAATTATTGACGTGGAAATTTAATACACAGTTCTCATAGTAAGACTCGAGCAAGCTGGTCATTATTGAGGCTTGAACAAACTAACCATTAGTGTGTCTTGGGCACGCTTGCCATAAGTTCGTGACGAATGAATCATTGATTGCTAACAATGTGCACAGATGTTATTCTTAGACTAGAAAGAGTGATGAATGAGTGCACTTGAGCTATGAGAGAATATTAGATGAGTTGTCCATTATGTGACCATCAGAATGAGTGAATTTTTTACGAGTAAGCTCACGAAACTATAATTTACTAAAAATTTTCTAGTATGTACATGAGCTCCGTTTTAAGGAACACTGAGTGAGTGATTGGAGATGATGAGGGGATGAAGTGAAGGTATGAAGCCAGGCTATCAAGTGAAAAGACAAAACTAGACATTCATCTATTTGCAAAACCTTCGTAATCTATGAAGTAGCTCGATTTAGAAGAAAAAACCCTGTCATTTTGCACAAGGAAGCCTGACAGATGTTGGCAGTCGCATTAATCCGATGAAATACCAAAAGGTGAAATAACGTATGTATAATACTTCTTCAAGTAGAAACACACAACAACGAAATACAATGCATTCAAATTTGAAGAATCATTGGGAGTAGGCATTCCATACGTCTTCAATGAAGTTTATACGCGTTTGTGCTGCTTTCATAAGGATAAACAAATGACATACTTTACAGATTAAAATATAGTTTGTTTGCAGGAATTTTAATTCAGACATAGCACATGCAGGTCAAACTTACCTATGTATTTGAACACAGACATTGAGCAGGCGTTGAAGCCTGGGAGCAAGATCCGAAAACTATGTGTATGTTGAGTCATGTATGAAATTTTAGTGTTTGCTCCTATCTTTTTTGGTGCATTAGCTGTATGTTCGAATTCCTCGAGATCCATCTATGGTCATCTATTATTAACTATAATTCAGCTCTCGCGTTATGTACAAGCTTATCTTCATTCCAACTGTGTCCAAATACGTAGTGTAAAATTACCGGAAATTTAAAACTGTTTGGGATGAAATAAAATTTAATTATGCTTTAAAACGCTTTACGTTCTGCTTCTAAATTTTACGAAGTCCACAAAGAAGCTTTAAATTCAGAACGTCGTTCACTGCTTACGAAATTACTACATCGTACTTATGTACCTACATACATGTGAACCAATGGCGATAAGTATATCATAGTTAGACGTCTATGTTCCGCACCGAAGTCTACGTTGAAATATCAGAAGTCAGGGGATGGAAAACTTCTTACTTTATATTTTTTCAGGACAAAAATAAGAGATGAATGTGAAGCTGTTTTCGCAATAATTTTTTGAAATAAGAACAGTGTGCCACAATATGCATCACATACAGAGCATTATATTGTTTAAACTGTTGTTGTGCAGCTGCATTAATCGTGTTCTAAACATCTACACAGACGCCGGTAATCCTGCTGATGCTGTCATCTTATCGACCAAACTAAACTTGTGGAAACGAGTGCAGGGCTTCAGAGATGTTTTCATTATCATCTAGCAACAAAAAGTACACAAGCTCCCGCTTGCTCGAAGAAGTTACGCATGTAAGCAACTCAGGATCCATTTCAAATATACTGGTACAGTATTAACATCGTCTGAAAATATAAATTGAGAATTCATTTTGGGTGCTACTCAAAGCCACGTCGTTTTTTAAGTTTATGAATATTCACACCGAACCATGGTGCAAACATTTTATAGTGTTTTAATAAGTGTTCAGTTGTGGGCATTTTTAGGGGGATAGTGAAGCAAAGTAACTCTTTTTATTCTCAGTCCTGCCGTACAAAAATCGATGCCTGTAATCGATACAGTTCTGTAAAAATATTTAGTGCCATACTTACAAGTTTTGACGCATATTCTCGTCCTATAAAATTAGTACAGCGTACCACAGTGATCATCTCATTCAAAATTAGTGACTTGACGTTCGCCAGTTGAGGCTTCTCAGTTTTCTCACTACCAAGGCCGCCGTATTACAAAAGCAAATTCTAACTTAATTTTGCAGTACAGAAAAATTCATCCCGATCTAAACTACGTAGATTCGCAGTTGACATCCTAAACTGCGTAAATTCGCAACTAACCACTTGGGCATTGGAAAAAAAAACTTTCAAAACTGGTCAATGTTTCGCGTAACTTTTAAGAATAAAATATTATTTGCAATATAAATAAACAACGAAGCAAGTGTGGTAGGTCATTTTTTCGTATGATGAACGTTAGATACTTGTCCAAAGTTACCGGCCATTTTTGTGTTGGACCAACATCATGAAGGTTCGTAATCGATCAAAGATTGACAAAAATCGAACGACTTTGGGCATCAGAAGGCATCCATTGCGTAGCTTTATTACGTGTCATGCGCACGTTTGACGTACAGATTTAATTCCTCTGAGAAAATCATGTTAAAACTCTAAATATTTGTAACTGTGTATAAACCAAAGCGCATTCAACGTAAAATTTTCGTATGGAAAGGATTTATTTTGATATCTGAACAAGGAAGGCAGATAATAATCAGGTCTGGCAAGAGATGGTACCAATGAACCCTGCAAATGTTTGAACAATAATGAAGTCTGGGGTTCAAAATTTGTGCATCTACTTCATGAGTTCATGGTGAGTTGACAAGGCTATGTTTAGTGGGTCAGGATAGCCTCGTTCTCATAACCCCAGGCTTTACATTATTATTATTATATTCCTGGCTATGAGTTTCAAAATAACTTCAGTACAGGGTCAGCCATTAGTAAGGTACTTTTAAAAAACAGTTATAGCAATAAAAGTTTTTTTCATGTTTTTTCGGCATCAGCATCAGTGTTTTCCGCAGAAGTACTTTACTTATGGTCCACTCTGTTTGCATAATGCGAATTTTATTCTTTGAAATCAAAACTCCAATTGTCTACGCGGAACCTGTTTATCAAGTCAGCTTTAACACGTTGAGTGCGATACGACCCACCGGTGGGTCACTCAGGTTAGGTTCTGTAATTTTTTCAAAGCTTTCTAGTGACTGTGTGTACAAAGTAAAGATTTGCACCGGCTAGGTAATCGCAGGCAACGTGTTAAATTCGGACGAACACATCAAGAGTGATGAAGTACAGTGACAGAAAATAACAAAAAAACACCTAACTTGTGCCTGCGACTTAAACCTAACTTGTGCCTGCGACTTAAACCTACCTTGTGCCTGCGACTTAAACCTACCTTGTGCCTGCGACTTAAACCTACCTCGTGCCTGCGACTTAAAC
>VCRD01002424.1:43518-85197 GCA_006783055.1 Trinorchestia longiramus | reverse complement strand
TGTGTTTGAAGTAGACCTACTGCATAAGTTATTAATTTGTTGCTAAGAATGATGTAATTTCTATATAGTCAAATTATCTAATTAATGGAAGACATTTTTTAATTTGATGATCAGCTGTTGATGTTTTGTGATTTTGAGCTTTTTGTTGTTAATATATGTACACAGATGATGGTACTCTATTTGAAAGTTTCCAGCATCACATCCACATTGATTTTTAAACTATGATTAAATATTTTAAATAATAGTGGGATAAAGATCCAACAGCCTCTCAAAATTTCTCAACATACTGCTATGTATAGGAAGTTTTGTGAATAAAAGCTGTTCCAAGTGCACCAAAAAAGTTGTATGGCCAGCACCAGTGATTGATCCAGCAATATACTAATCTAAAACATACAATAAAATTGGTAAAAGTGTGAGCTGCCAAGAATATAATGAGTATCGCTCCATGGTCTTGCCGATTACCTGACCTAAATCCCTGCTGCATTTTTTGTATTAATTTTGAGATCACTCTCACCAAAATTCAAAGATCTTGAAATGACCAATATTGTTACCTACAAAAATGCCATATACCAGCATTGAACAGAATGAAACAGGACAAGTATAGCTAATTTTTTACTGAGGTTGTTTGTTTGTCATTTTTTTTTACAAGGAAAAGCTAATGGATCAATTCATTGTGAGCAAGTTTGTTTTTGAATACTGGTATAGTTCAATTTTTTACATTTATATCACTTATCTATCCATTCCATAACATCCTCTTCAGCAATGAACATTTATGTGTCAACACTTATAACTTTAGTACCCAATTAAAAAATCCTAGCATACTTTAATATTACTCAAAGGAATTTTTACTGTCATTTGGTTATTAAAAGTGCAAACAATTAACTGCTGAATTTCTTGTCCAAATGTGCAAACAAATTTTGTTTCACAGGAAAAACTGGTTGAGGAATTTCCTAGTGAGGACCAGCTGGGGGACACAATGTGGACTCTGTTTGCCTGGTCTGCCATGGGACTTGGACTGGCCACAGCTACTCTCTTCTTTGCATCCAACCGCTGAATCTGCTTTGTTGTCATCCATTTGTACTGTGATGTGGCTGCTAATATCTTTATTCATTATAAAGTAAGTTAACTGAAACTCTAATAGGATTTTTTCTTGCTTGTGCATCATATGTTTTCTCAAATTTCTTTTGAGATGGCATTCAAGATTTAGTAGGAAACAAAATTAAGCTAAGCTTTTGAAATCTAATTCTTTGACCAAGATATCAAGCTTCTTACTTCACTAACAGGCTTCAAGGTTAACATACATGATGGGTGTAAAAATCTGTACATAGAAGAGATATGCACAATTGATTCAATGTATTCCTTAATGTTGACTGTAAAATTCAATGTGAAGGGAATTTGTCGAGTGTGCACTGCATGGTTTTGTTATCTGAATTTAACCAAGTAGTAAGTATTCTTCTTTCAAATCAGCAACACTACTGTAACTGATGCACCAGTCATCCTGCAAAGTGTTTAAAGTACCCAAGTCCATCTTATTTACTGAGGTATATTAATGTTTTGCTTTTTGCACAACATCACAAAAAAAGAAGACCACAGAAAGGGACTTGAAACCTTAATATTTTAATGGCAAAAGCTTCATATTATGAAATGAGCCTCAGGATGCTAGCTCTGAGAAAAATTAAGTTGAACTATGTGGGCAGTAAGCAGTGAGTGTGTCTTGGAGTGTGGCAGCTGCTGTCCTTTGTGTTTATGGAGGTCCCATAGAGAGTTAGCCAAGCCTCAAAACTGTCTTCACTATTCCAAGTATTGCTCATGTGCATGCTTTCACCAAAAATTTTGGTAAGTTATCATGAATGTGCTGAAAGATTCTGCTTGATGCAACTACATTATAACCAATTAAGATGTAACTAATTCATAGTAGTGTTTTTGCAGCAGTTGGTGGTGTTTGATTTTGAATCATTTATGATGTGAAATAAAGTTGGAGTTGAACAGTTATTGCTTACAAGACAAGAACTGCATATCTCAGCCTAAACTGACTATTCTAAAAATTAAACATTAGCTGAAAAGCTCTGCTTGTATACGATGGTTATAACCCAAAGAGGAATTTATTTTTCTCATCAAATCTAACAAGAAGAACACTGTGATATGATCCCTTGTGTAGTGTTGCATGTGGTACAATTAGTGTTGCTCTCCACCATGACAAATAATTTATTTGAGGGCAATTTGGGTTGTGAGTAGGCTTTACATAGATGTGAGTAAGCCTTGTGTAGGGTTGTAAGTAGACCTTGTGTTAGTTTGTGAGTGGCCTTATGTAGGGTTGTAAGTAGGCGTAATGTTGGGCTGTGAGTGGCCTTATGTTGAGTTGTGGAGTCGAATACGGTGTCCGAGAGCCTCTTCTAGCTCTTCCCTGTTATGTTTCTCCAGCCATTGTCTCCATCTAGTTCTTAACCGCAGTTGCTAGTTGCTCCAAATATCCGGCAATGCTCATTCATAGAACATGCTCAAAGAAATATTGCGTCATGACCCGCCGTTGCCTCACTCGAAGACACACTCAAAGACCATTGCCACTTACAAAAGCATTGTCTGCATAGTGCCGGTAATCTGCTTTTTATTATTGGCCACTTCCTTGAAGCTAACGTTCCATATTTCCATGTCATTCCTTATAGGTTCCACATATTCAGCAAGCCTTCAAAGTATCTTACGTGGCGTAATTGTTATACCTAACACAAATCTGCATGGTACGTGCCCCTCATTCTATATTCTAGGGACTTCCCTCACGAAATTGGGTTCCGGCCTAAGTTATGTTTTGGCTTAAAATAAATTCTAGCCACTTCTAGCTTTGGTGAAAGCATTTACATCACGCTTGACCTGAAGTATATTCGTTTCAAACTCACTGAAGTATTAGAGAAGCAAAGTGTCAAATTGATCTTGGAAATTTTTCAAATCATTGGTTAGGTTTATATTATAGGTATTATACATATCTCCAAATTTATGAAAAAGCCCGTCTGTCTCTATAGGGTAATGTATTTGTGTGTAGTGTTTTACAGCAATAATTGGGAATCGGAATACGTTGTTTCAATAATCAAGGGTTCACTTACACTCCTGTATCTTGAAAGAATTTTTATTTCCAGGTCTTTTGGATGACATGCCATGGAGGAACAAGGGCATCTGTTACTTGGGAAAGCTGTTCTTGGAGGAGAGAACCTACTCACTACAGTGACTTGAACGAGTGACCTTCTGAGGTGACTTACACCGAAGCTTGATCTAACTCTAAAAACTCGTTATTTAACTCTCTGTCTACTAATGGTACCTCTTGCTAATGTCGTGTTTATAGCAAGCAAAAGTTACTTTGCTTACTGTAAACACGAGGATTGGTACCTAGAGTTACTGTCTCTAGACAAAGATCTAAGAGTTGCATTATGTTAACTCACTTAGTCTTGTTTACTATAAATCAAGAAATTCCTGCACTTGCTGTCGAATTTCTTTTATTACTTCCAGAATCAATATTACTGGTTTTCCCTCGTTAAAGGGATAATTCGTTAGTGTGAGGGTCACGGCCCTGCGAATGGTAAGGGGTGCAGTAAGTTATATTTTATTCATTTTCAAGTTGGGTGCTACAAAAATAATAATCAGTTTGTGCGTTCTGTTGTCCTAATGGTACGCTGAAATGCTCATAAATTTACAAAACAATCGAATTTGGATGGCAGAGATGGACTTAACTTAGGAAACTAAATTTGTTAAAAGTAACTTAAAAACCTTGGAAATAGGTTTCAAATTTCAGCAATCCTTTGTTCAAGTTTATTTAAAGATTTCAGAGGATAATTTCGTGTAACTTTTGTCCGAACTGAAGCCAAGTTTCACAAGAAACGAGAAGCGGAATGTAGGTGAGTATAGAAATGGAAGCGTTACAGTGATTCAAAGATGTAATGTAATATTAGTTCTCAGATAAATATTTATTCTGATGTTTGGCTTGATATTAGTATTGGCTTGCTTGATGGTATTCAATTGTGATCTTGGATGAGAGTTATGAAGCATGCTGTACTTATCAAGAGACTTGAATGTATATTTGAGTTCAAATGTATTTATGCATTAATTCGCGACTGAAAGTAGCAAACACAATTTACTCCTGTGACATCTATTGTATACGTGTATTGTGATGTGCAGAGGGTTTGTGTGCTAAAAAAATTGGACCCATTACTGTATTTTTAAATTGGCGGAGATCTTGAGTGACCCTAATGATTACCATACACGGTACTGGACAGACTCAACAGGGCGGGGCGTGGGATTGTGTCATGGGCGTAACTTCACGAATGCAAAACTCTTTCACTTTTCTCTTAACACTTTGACTACGATTCCAAAATTAGTCCGTACGAATAACACAGTACGTGTACATGTATGGCGCACATCGCGGCCAAAGTGTTAATGTTATTTTCCTCTCGTTGAGGTAAGGGACAACTTGTGCCAGCGACTTTCCTCTTGTCATTCACATTGGCATTGTAAACTGGTTCACTGTTTCTTTTGAGAGATGAACACAACGACGAAAGAGAAATGCATTTAATTCAATCTAATGTAATTTCTTTATTATGTCAAAAATTAGCCTTTTAATATGTAACGAATAATGTTTATGAAATATAACTGAATGTGTACCAATGATGGAGCTGAAGGGGAGAATAGTGCCGAATTTATCGCAATAACACGCCTTCATGACTGATTTGTTGAGGCAAGCTTAACACACGTGTGCGAGCATAGAGTTTATTGCCCTTGATTTAGCTAGTTAATCAGTGCCGAAAAGATTCTATGGAATGAAAATATTATCTGGCTCCTGCTTTTGTTCAGTTAGTCCTACTTGCTTCAAGAAGTGTGGAACACAACCAGCATTCATACACGTCCATGCATTACCGAGAGCTAAAAACAGGCATTGCTTAACTTGGTCAGAACCGGTGGTCTTGTCGGTCATGAGAGCGCAAGTGGACGAATTGACGTATTGTGTATCATCGGTAACTCGCTCTACGGTCGTATTTACAGCACGCAAAGTTAACTTTGCATGCTGTGAACCTTATGTAAGTTCCGTTGCTCATATATTCTGCATCGGTTACTAATGTCTTCCATAAAAAGGTAGTTAAAGTTACTATTAAACCAATGTACTAATTCTTTTCACTTAGAATAATTTTTATCATATTGTAATCGTTATTATTTTTTAGAACTAATGTTACTCGTCGATAAGTTAATTAATAATGTATTGATATAGGAGCAAAAGGTGTTGCTTGTCATATTGCTACTGTAGAACTGTACAGTTGAAGGTTTAAATCTGATATAATTTATTTGCGCTTAGAAACCTGAGTTGGCAAAAATTCCTGTATAATTGTGAAACTCGTCTGTGATTAGTTAGAGCATAACTTTGTTCGAATTTCATCGCCTCCGATCAGTAAGACCTGCGCCATGAGTATAAAAACTGTGTGCGGTGTGCACGGGTATTTCCCTCTTGTTAGAATAATGAAACTGAATAAGTCGAGGCCAAGATTAACTCTTTATGAGAGACTGGAGAAGAAAAAGCTTGATTTCCTCGCTTGTGAAGCAAAGTTATCATGTATACATTGCTGCGTTGTAGATGCACGCTTGCACTGTGAAGCAATGTGAAGCAAAGTTGTCATGTATACATTGCTGCGTTGTAGATGCACGCTTGCACTGTGAAGCAATGTGAAGCAAAGTTGTCATGTATACATTGCTGCGTTGTAGATGCACGCTTGCACTGTGAAGCAATGTGAAGCAAAGTTGTCATGTATACATTGCTGCGTTGTAGCTGCACGCTTGCACTGTGAAGCAATCATGCGCTCTACATGAGTCAGCCTTCGTTGAGAGACGGGATTTATGCATATCGATTGTTGAGTTTGACCCACGCCGAAGGGTCAAACCAAGCTTAATTACACTGACGAAAGCAAGTTTTGATAATGTTCTTTGTATCACATTTAATCAACAATTTTTTTAAATTGATGTTATGCATCCACCTATATCTGAGTAGTTCAACCCTGTAAGAGGGGAAGTACTGTAGGGATTTGTTCTCTGCATACTAGGTGAGTGTATTGGACCTGGTTGAAGAAGCTGGAATGTTTGTTAGCGCTCATCGCCTGAGAGACTTAACATCTTGTCTGCGGCAGCAACTCGAGGAGACTGTTTCTCAAAAATTTGCGTGAACCACCTGCCATCAATTCGACATCAATGGTTGTTTGAATCTTTTGAGGTTAGTTACAGGTTTTGAGTAGGATCATTTTCAATCCAGAGAAATTCAAGAAAATTTTCTTATCAGTTAGGTCGCCAATGAGTGGTGTTTAGTTTACATAAGAAATTAAGCGCTCCTCTGAAAACTAGTAGCATTCTTGACCACCTGAATCTTGAGGCAGTGAGCCCATTGTGTTGAAACTTACGAGAAATGGCGTTCCTCAGAAGTACCTCTAGTGACCTACGGCATGATCAGCAGCTCATAGAAGTATATCAAAGAATTAGTTTTAAGGTTTTAGAGAGTTCAAGTTTCCTATTCTATTTTTTCATGGGAGTAACCTATATGCTGTACATGAGTTCACCCGCTTTCGTCTCTATTTTCTCTTTTCAATTTTTCAGGGCAAAGTGATCTTTACAATTGAGAAGCTAACTTCCCAAGTTTAAGATGATTGTCACACGTTTGAGATGTCACCCTCCGCAGGCCTGAGGTGTTCTTTATAATTCACCTTGTTATCTTCATAGGTCTAAGGTAGTTTTCATTGCTGTAGGGTGATTTTTTCAGAGGCTCTTTCACCCTAGTGCGTGACAGTCCCTCGATTAATATCATAAGTTCTTTCTTATTATCCCTGCAGTGTAAGCGTTTTTTTGTCGTTCAGGAAACCCTTGTTGCTTAGCTGTTTTACTCTTCAGTTGCACTGCCGTCACATGATTATTAGTTTGTACGCTACCGAATTCATTGCGTACCTTAACCGAGCATGAAAGTAAACGGTCAAAGATTGAGGTAAAATTTGGTAGAAATTCATTTGTTTGATTTATTTATTTCCTTATACAGCTTAACTCTCGTAAAAAATTACTAGGGATTTTTGGTTTAATCTCTGTGATATGATAAACTCGTGAAAAATCAGTAATATATTCGAGCAAACTTTTCCAAAAATGAAAGCTTACTAAGTATAATATTTGATACGAATAACAAACAATGCTATTGCATTTACTCTCCTTTCAACCAGCACATCTTAACTTGTTTGTTGCCCTATTTGGTGACGTATTGTCATGAACAATACACCCTAGCTTATAGTCCAAAATCTAGATCATACTTTTCTTTAGCTAGAGGAACAAAAGGGATTGAACTCTTAGACTATAATTACGGACCACTACCATTTGATTCTGGTTTGACTCCAGCTTTATACTCATCAAAAATCGGTTGTCAAAATACATATCACCGACCGGAATAAAATTATTTCTTGTAATGTTTTTTCTATAAATTTAGCATTGAAATAATTTTTCGTAATTTAAATTTTATTCGAGAACCTGTTAGCTTTTCGTTTAGGCGTTTTCGTTTTGAAGTCCAACTTAGCAATTAAACTGCTAAACTTTCATTATTTCCTTATTGTCTTCGTACAGTACAATTTTTGAATAATTTTCTATGAAAACGAATTTGAACGTTCACACAGTCTAGGTAGCATGCACGCAGTCATTGGTGAAGGTGCATAAAGACGAAAAAAATTCATTTTTCCTAAGCATTTATCGTGTTTGACGGCATATAGGACGCACTTTTTTATACAATTCTGGCTCAAAAAAATCGCCCTACGTCTTATACATCGTAGATTAAGTTTGAGACCACCTGCAAGTTTAGACTAATGTTCTCTCTGACGCTCACTAACCCAGCTTGCGTTCAGTACTTTGTATTATATGCCGTCTTTGTCTTTGCGTCTTACATACCGTCAAATACGGTAATTTCATCAGTTATGTGCTCGTGTTCAGTAAAGGCTCCGATTGTCTGTATAATCCTACTCTGTCAAATGGCTTTAAATTATGGTTATATTTCTTCTGTTCTAGATTTATATTGATGGGGTGTGCTTTGCTAGCTGTTACATCGAACAAGAACTTGCGTAAATGTAAATTTAGTTCGGTGTGTATCTTGTAGCAACATTTGTATTGCTTGACTAAGGTGAAGCGTTTCAAATTTTAATTCCCCTCCTGAACGAACATGTTATGCGTGTTGACGTGTTGTCCGATGCTTCATATCTGTTAACTAGTTGCTGCTGATCCGGTCTGCATGTAGTTTTTGGTCGAGTTCAAGAATAATACAGAATATCTCGGCATAACTTTCAGTCGTCGTTTGATAGTTCACGAGCTTTGACATGTTTGTTGTCGAGGCGTTTTCCTCCATCGGAAGAACTGCATGAAATCCTGTTGTAATTTTTTATTAGCATTTATTTTTACCTCGAGGTTGATTTCTCTGGAAGGGATTGCTCGTTAATGGATCTTTGGGACTTATTTGTCCTCGGACTGACCGCATTCCTGAATTCTAATTCAATTGTTACATGTTGACTGTGTTTTTGTGTATACGTTGGGGAAAAACATGGAAAAACTGCCAATTCATTGCTGAATCTGCAGCGTTTATGGTAAGAAGCTTTATGGGTTTAATTTTGGAATTAGGGAGGCTTTATTTTTTTCTATTTAGAGGTTTTATTCTTGAATGAGGTTTACGCACCGTGAGATGAAGATGTCACTCCGAGTACCGTCATTATACTTCGTTTATTGCATTCCTCAATATGGCGTATAATCTTTGTTTTTGAGCTTCTCGCGTTAAATTAATTCTTTTTCTTATTGGTATATTATTGTCACAAAATCTATTCATAATTTAATGTTCAGTTACATGTGTTGTTATGCACTAAAATAGGAGACACGTATCTATTCAGAAGTTTTGCTACTCACATTTTTCTGCGTTTGTCATCTAGATTGCATACGTGCGAGCGTAATACAGTGATGATATACGGTAGATTGAAGTGTGATTTAGCGCCTTGCGTCAGTTAAATTATAAACTGGGTTTGCTTCTGTATACTGGACAGATCAGACTAGTATTTGCTGCTCTCGCTTAATTCTTCGTACTAGGAAACTTGTAGCGTGAATAGAAGCACTGATATTTGTAGGATTGTACTTTAGGTTTAAATTACGTTATTTCATATTTAATCAATAAATATCAGATAAGATGCACTTAAATGTTACGTTGATATCTAGTCAGTAAAGTTAATACCTCGCTGAGACTTGCTTGCATCAGCTTGCTCTATTTTTGTAGCATTTCTCTTTAATGGTATCTGTAAGCTGGTTTTGTTGTAGTAAATCCTCTTTCAGCAACATTCTTATCTCTAACCGTTACGGATAGATAACGGCTGCCGAATGTTTCTTAGAAATTAAAGAAAGATTTTTTGTTATCATGAGGACATTGATCTCTTAAAACTTGTGTGGTATCGAGATTTCGATGAAGTTGGAGTGCTTTGTGTTGCGCGTGACTTAAACCGGAAATATTTAATCACGTGTCCCATATTGTATTTCAGCATATTTTGGTAATTGACAATCGCCTGCGATCCTGGAAGTCATCCTCGATGCTATTGAACTTTAGTTCAGCTTACATTATTATTATAATACAGGGTGTCTCAAAAAAATGTGCTCACCCTTTAACCGTTGCTAACATGCTGTCTTCTTTGCGTTGCAGGTGTGAGGTTCGAACCTTTGCGAACATGATTCTTTAATCACATTTAATCATGTTCGCAAAGGTTCGAACCTCACACCTGCAACACAAAGAAGACAGCATGTTAGCAACGGTTAAAGGGCGAGTACATTTTTTGAGACACCCTGTAGTATTCCTGTTTTAACCACCGTAGCCACGGTTTGGTTTACAGGGAGCGCTTCTTTTACAGGTAGAGCTTCTTTTACAGGTAGAATCCTCGCGTTTTTGTCAGAAGAGAAAACTTGACAGTCTTCCTTAACTCATTTAAGTATAGCGTTGTGAAAAAATTATTATGAAATAATATAAAAGTGTAAATACTTTTTCTTATGTTACAGAATTTACATTACAGATTAAAAGCAAAATCGAACGTAAGAGAAAGTTTTCACACTTTCATATTATTTCATACCAAATTGTGTTGTGTTAAATCTTCCAGACACAATGCATTACCGAGATAATTACTATAACGGAAGGGACTCAACGTCCCTGGTAAGCCTTGAGTGACTAGTTACAGGTGCAGCATCAGTTATTTTGGGGGGTGAAATTTTAAACCCTGGACTGCCAAAAGCGCTAAGTAACTTGCTGTAACATGACTGTATTTTCTATGGTCTGGACACCTCTACATTAATCTCCAATTAATCCAGGGGAAAACAAGTAGCTGAAGCCAATATATTGAAGTGGGTTTAATGCCAATAATTATTTTGCCATAAGCATACTGACTAAATGATTTTTAACTTTCTCTGGGTCCCGATTCGAAAGCTACGTAAAACTGAACATAAAAAAGTGTTATTGTTTGATCGAATTTCAGATTAGGGATGCGAAACGTCACGAGATGAATGCTGAAATTCCATAGCATAGAGCAGTGAAGGTAGATACAAAATAGTAAAATTTAGTGCCGTGAAGTTTACTTCTTGGTAATTTATGTTTCACTCGAATTGAGATTTGTAGCAGCAGTTCATTGCTCAGGGATTTTGCTTTTCTTTACTTCGCGGAAGTCCTCGCTGTGGTCAACCGGACGCTTAGCTGTTTTTGAGAGCTCTTGTGGACTAGAATTGTCATCTTTTTGAAAATGCAAGTCTTGTGGGATGATCAGTGCACTGCAAAGGCTGTTGATATCAACTGTCATCATTTGCCTAGAGCGACGAGTCAACTTCGTGTCCTTACTGGCCTGTGCAGTCATTTTCTTTTGTTTTATCTCGTCCAGTAATCTCATCGAATCAGCTTGCCACACTTCTTTATGAAGCCCTTTTCTGAACACCATGCCGTGAAAATGCTCTTTCTTTTCGTATTTGACTCTCGTCAAACCAAGCCCCGCCAAGGCAGCTTGCCACGCTTTATAGAGAAAATTATTGTGACCTTCATATTTTGAATCCGGCGTGATGATTATCAGTATTCCTTCTGGTCTCAAAAGTTTAGTTGCGTTCTGACAGCATTTGAATCGCTGTTCGGCGGATGGAATGTACTCCAAGAGAAGACAGAATATGACGATATCAAAATAGTTGGCACGCAAATTTGTCGGAATTCTGAACGGAACGCAAGAGGAGTTTTCGATGGTCGAACTCTTGTCTAGGACCACAGCTTGCGTCTCGATGTTTGAGTCGGCTGGTTCCTTGGTGCCCTCACTAGCAGCGGTGCTGCACTCTGCATCCAAGTTCAAGTTCAAAAAGTCACACTGGAGGACGTCCTGAAAAGAAAATAAAGTCGATGTTTACCCAAGAAAAATTCGCAGCACAAGTTGATTGAATGAACATCGGTAGTTATTTGTTTGAAATCGCTCTAAAAACTCGATAGTATCACTACAAATCGCTTTAATTGAGTCATGGTAACTGCTGCAAAAAAACTCTATAACGAGCAAAAAAGTTCTTCATAAATTGAAGAACGTTATGAAAAAGATGGTAAATTCTTATAAACTGGACTACTCATTTTTCAACTGACAACCACCCCCTTAAAAAAACAAACACAATCACATGTCGTCAAAGATGCTGAACGAAATACGAGGAGCATAACAATGGAATTCGCGGTACCTCACCTGAGTAGCAGGGTGAAGATCTACAGCAGTCACGTCCCACTCGGAGTACCGAGCAAATGGATTGTAGCAACTGCCCACATCCAGCACTCGCAGCTTCTCCGACGTCGTCGAACTCACGCTGCTCTCAATGCATAAACAAGATCAGAACGACAAGAGTGACGTCAGAAAGACTGCACTGTTATGTAGTGATAAATTAAAGGTATCTGTAGTGCAGCAATACAGGTATCTTAAGTTACAGCAGTTGCTGGAATAGTTACATTTAAGGAACTAGCGTGTAAAACGATTAAGCAGAGAAGCCTTTATCATCGGAAACTTGTATGTGTACTCTTGATGAGTATTGATGACTCGAGTGAAGCCATTAACATGTCAAGTCGAAACTGTGGGTCAATATTTCTCTACGGATAAATCCAAATTTAACCTTCAGAATGACTTGACTGAATCGCACGTGGAGAGAACCTGAGAGACCATAGCAGTGCTTAAATATGAGGAGAAAACGACTATTATAGATTATATCATCGATAGCGTGGTCAGATAAAACAACCACTCTAACCGCTCCCCATCAAATTCTACGGGTGAACTGGCAGAGTTTAACTGCTGTCCTGTATCGTTATAACATCTTGGCACCTCATGGTAGTTGTTCAAGGTGGTATGGGTTTAGACTTCTCATAGATAAAGGGTAATGCTCGACCTCAAGGCGCAGAGACGATTGACGTCTTCCTGAAATCTGTAGATATTACGCGAGTGAATGGCCTGTTAGCCTTTTCACCATAAATTCTATAGACTATATCCGGAATGTGCCAGGGACACGAATTACATCCCGTCATCATTCACCAATCACTTTTAAGTATTTATGAACTGGTCTGTAGGAGAATAGCCCCTCAATACCTCAAAATGAGATTGATGCTCTTATTCAAAGCATAGCACGTCGTTGTGAGACCTACTAACCAAATAATGGGTCAAACGGCTAGTTTCTGTAGCCCTATAGTATTCTATTTCTGCTAGAGGTGATCACACGTCATATTGAGTAACAGTATTCCTTTTTTCTGGATCATTCGTTATATTGCATTCATGTCGACTAAAAAAAATTCAGACATTTCATCAAAAACTGATGTCGCAGTGTCTAACTTACTTATTCTTCGGATTTTACTGTATCACCTAATATTATTTTGTAATAAGATAAACACGAAAGCAATAAATTTGAGTTTGATACTCTAATTTTGGACACTAGTGTCCTGCACAGTCATAGAAAAATCCTTTTTGTAGTTCCATATATTATTCGATACAAATTACATTTGAAGCTATCTGTTGAGTACCCATATCGTGATTTACTTTAATAGAACTGGCTATGTCAACCTATCTCATGGGGGGAACAAACAAGAACACCTGATCTGGCACATGGTGGCACAAACTGAACAATGAATCAGCCAATATTTTATCCATACCTTTCATAAAAAATTTGGATCTCATAAAAACTAGCGAACCCAACATCTTCATGTGAAGCACGGCCATCCTGCAATTATATTATATAATCATACGGTATATTGGACTGTATCATATTATTTAAAGTCAATCATATTATGATTTGCATTATACAAAAAAAAATACCTAATAGCAAACCTTACTCTTGTGAACAGGTTCGCTAAGCAAAACAAGATCTAAATTTTTTCCCTGGCTCTTTCTCACCCTTGCGTAGATGACTCCACACCCGCCAGCAGGTGTGGCATCAGAAACTGGACTTTCCTATTCTCCTTTTCCCGCGCCCTTTGCAATCCACCTCCTTCAAAATATTCCGTAGATGCTGCGTGAGTCCACGTGATCCGAGAGGACGCTCCGGCTTTTGGCTGAAAGAGATTATTATTATTATATTCCTGGTTTAAAGGCTGAGAGAGAGCAAAGCCGCGCGATCAAGTATTTAGTACCAAGTTTTTGAAAGTTGGTGCACAAAAATAAATGTGTACCTTCACAGGGGAGGGCGTTTCTATTTATAACAACTTTATACAACAGATACCGATTTTTTCTACACAACATAAAATTAACCTATATCAGTCAATGTCACTCATCAATATCGGTTAAATATGGAATGCATAGTCCCCTAGCGTAAAGTAAGGTACACGAGGTCTTCACACACAAAAAATTGGCTCAGAAACTGGTGGGGAAATGATAATATAATTTCATTACATCCAAAAATTACAAGGGTTCATTCCGGTCAAATTTTCCGATTATGGATAAACGCAGAGTAACGATGTTCGTAGAAAGAGAATCTGTGGTAAACAAAAATTAAACACTCGGCACATTTTCATAATTCAGTAATAGCAGAGTCCTTGTAATGTGAGTTATAGATTCAACATTGATAAATGTTCAGTAATGCACAATAACTGGCATTTCGAAAACACAATGAATGACATCTACAGGAATTGAAGCAATAGAGCAACAAAGAGAGCTTTGTGGCTGAAAAATATTAAATTTAAGATTATCCAGGATGCAATGATCAAATAAGAAATTTCACTTCTATACTTTTCAATATTCTTGAAAAAAATAATGAGCAAAATTGGCTGCAATTTTTGAAACATAAACAATGAAACAATTTAATGGATTTTACAATCAAAGAGAAAAAACGAACTTCAAGATAAATTACACAACTTATCCTTAACACGTTGACTCCGAAGTGGTACGTATGTGTACCCCTTAGGTTAGGTTCTGTAATTTTTTCAGATCCTTCTAGTGACTACGCGTACAAAGTGAAGTTTTACACCAATCAGGCAATCGGAGTAAACGTGCAAATATTCAAACGTCAAAAAATAATTTTCAAAGCTAGAACAATGAATTTATTAATCTGTTACAAGTGCCAGAAATTATACTGACAGAATTTCACATGAATAAAAATAAACCACTGCGGCACAAGGATTATTGGTAAACATGTCCACAAGACGACAAATCGGACTAAGAAATTGAAACTCTCAGGCTTTGTTTCTTTCGATTCAAACTAACATCAGTACGCAGCTAAAACTTGTAGATGCTACCACCTGTTATGAATTTGTCATAATAGTGTCATTATCAGTGAAAGTTTCAAGCATGACAAACAGGGAGAAAAAACGTCAGAAATGCAACCAGGATCCTCGGTTTCAATGCAAGAAATTTGGATAAAACTCGAAAAACATAATGTTAGCTCTTTATAAAGTGTTATTTTGGCAACATCTTTGATATTCAGTGAAACTCCGGTGTCCTATCCTATGATGAAGCATTTCCAGAATACAGTAGAAAAATTCCCGCTGCCGACATGGTTGACACGGCTAGAAATACGGCATGGGACTTGGGTAAACAACCGAATAATTATCGAAGTAATTATCCGACCCAAGAATGGGCCAGAAGGTTCGTTCCTATACCCTCATTCTATTCTATTCTAATTCCTTTAAACCGGCACTCGCTGGCCAAACTTTATATATAAATTCATTATGTTTTTTTCTTCTCTAACTGCTTTAAGCATTTGATATTGTTTTCCTTCTATGTCTAGCATGTCTATGAATTGTTTATAGTTACTTGGGTGATATTAACCAGCAACTGCAAAGTCCCATGGGTGCCGCTGAAAAAGACTTCTAGTGTATAGGCGAAACCAGAATACAATTCCTCTGATCTTCGAGTAGCCTCGTAAGAAAAATCAGCTGTATGTGTGTATGTACGTATGTTTGTATATATGAGAAACGCGACAACGCTAGACCTTACATAGACAGGGTATATCAGATGTAATATTTTTTGATCTTCCAGCTGCTACATAATTTTACTCTAGATTACTTTTCTCTATTGATATAAGTTGATCTTCAAAGCTAGTAAGTTTGCTCACCTCTAACTGTCATCATGATAGGTACTATCACAATCGTTTAACCCTTTCGGTACCATGATGCAAATATCAGAACCTTTTCAACATATTTAACATCAAATTTAAAAAAAGATGCTTTGTGATGTTTTACGGTCACTGCATTGTCCTGATCAAACTGTAGCTTGCACTGCCCTACCAGCGTTTGCACAGACACGCGTGTTGCTCTGCATCTTAAAATGTGCAAAATTGGAGCGGTACTTATATGTACCGTCAGTATCGAAAGGGTTAATAGCTCGATTTTCCGCCTAATGCTCTATCTAATCGAGCTCTAACTGATCGAACACCAACTGTTAGTTCTCGTTGGAAGTCAAATCGGCCGCACTTATCGCCTAACAATTGCTCGCATAAAAAATATTGCTATGTTGAATTGTAGAACAAAATGGTGACGAGTTCCCCATCGCCAATGATACTAAAATATACAAGCGTGCAATACATATATGAAGTTAATATTATTTTGCCAGAGCACTGTACGTCCTGTCTAATAGCCGTTTCCTACAAAAAATCAACACTAATGCTTCAAATTCATTGATTTGAAATTAAACTCATTCCCCCCATTTAAAAAAAAACTGAACAAGTTTTCTTACCTTCTCGTGTGTTAGCGTCATCGCTGGATTTTTCAAGCACATTTATTTACTTTTTACTGAAGAATTTACCACGAGTTCTTCAATATAAACTCACTGAGTTCGAGGTATCCCAGTGGCGCGTGGCGAGGGCATGCATGGCAGAGGCGTAGCGATGGTGGCTCTCTGTGTCTCGTAGGTGCACTGACCACACTGACGCCGCATCCTCTACAGAAAATTAAAACTTTAAACCGAGACGAATATTATCTGAGACGAGCAAAGTCTTTCAAGGTAAGCGCGGCAGTAACATTGTCTCGGTGTACACCTAAACAAGTTGAGAGGAGGGGATTTCAAAAATTAAGTAACAAAAGCTCTGAGTAGTAAAAATTTCTCGTGTGAGTTAAATTCTGTCTGGGCAGCTGAGACGAACACAATAGTCAAATGAGGCTTTTGCGTCTAAAGAAAACGTCCCCAGCTGAAACTCATCGGCAACTGCTGGAAGTCTATGAAACGAGTGTGAAAGAGAAAAATGACTCGAAAAAATTATAAATACGTTTTAAATACCGTATAATGAACTTTGAATTTCTAATATCCTAGGTCTTCCCTCGATGTGAACACGGTAAGGTGATTGAAGACCTGCCTCTAATCTATAGTTAAACCAGCAATAAGTTTCTATAGCACATTATTTGTCGCATGCAGAATGGATGCACCGTAATTGTACAACTACTGAGTTAGCATCCGTATATTTTCCATTGATATTTACTGATGGCTAAAACAATTCCAAGAATAATAGTAGATTACTTTCCCACTATCATCCCTACCTTCCGTGTGACGTGAACCGTAAAATTTAGTCAATGAAAAATTCATACATTACGCGACAGTGATCCATCCACTGACCAGAATCATAATGTGATCCATCCACTGACCAGAATCATAATGTGATCCATCCACTGATCAGAATCATGAAAGATAGAAAACATATTGAAGAGCACGTTATTTCCCTGTATCGTTCTATCTAGTCGCTGACCTGCCCATATTTGGTGAAAAAATGTTCAGTAGACAAATTTTATCAAATACTCATCGAGATAAATATTAGCTCCACATAATACACTTTTCAGTAAAAATAAATAACCGACAGACTATTCGGAAACTATTGTTTCCCCGTTAGACTAACAAATCTACAATTTTCAAATACGGGAAATAAATTTACCTGTCAGACATTCCTCACGAAGTTTCCGATGAGCGGTTTTTAAAATATCGGCAAGTTCCTTTGCTGATTTACCGTCGAGATCATCCATAGCCGAGGGAAACATCTCATTTCCAGGGAGAATAATTCATAGTACTTCAATTAAATACAATATTAGCGTTAGTGTCAATAAATTATTCTGAAATTGCAAGTCATTGCCTATTAAGAATAGAAGTACTGTGGAAACTCGAGATACGAACAGGTCTGCATACGAGAAATTCAAGATACGAGGAAATAATGAGCGAAAAATTCTGCTCTAAATACGTTCATTGGCTCGCGTAACGAGCCACGAGTCAGGCTGTGAGTATACGTGACGCGCGTTTACCGATCCTCCTCGACCCGAATCCACCTCTTGTGAATCAGCGTCCCTTGTTCTCTCGTAGCATGAAGATATACGCGTTTGTGCGCTTGTGATTTGTTTGTTCTAGATGCGAGAAATTCACTATACGAGCTCAGTACTAGAACGAATAAAACTCGTATCTCGAGGTTCCACTACAATCTTCAAACACGGCTAGCTGCAGCTAACAGCACCTTTAGCATCTTAACGTTAGAGCAACCCAATTCTTCGCTGACAACGCAATATTTACAAGCAAAAGCCAGAGTATTTTGACAGAGGCATCTCAACGTGATGCTGAAACTGAAATCGACAGATTAAGTATCGAAGACACTTAAACACAGTCTGTTCGAAGACACCAGCTACCCCAATGAGATATGATGAGAAATATGAGGTCTAGTTACCTACAGAACGAACTTATGTATCCACTGGGATACACTACGTCCCTGAGAAACACTGAAAGAGAATCACCTTTTAATCACATCTCATTTCAAGACGCCGGGTTGAAACGACACAGTTTCTAAATGTCAAGACAGAAATTAACTCGTACATAATTCGGTCCAGTTGAGCGGAGTCGGGATACCCAGGGACTGCATGCATCCCTTGAACGCTGCCAGAGGCAGGGTCCCCCTGAGGTTCTGGACTCAAGCACAGTATAAAAGAGTACACGTGTCACGCAAAAGCAGTTGAGGGATCTATGACATTACTTACCGTGGACACATTACAACTATCATCAGTCTCGTAGGAAGTGTAAGCACCGATAGAATAAAAAGCCTTGCAGTCCCTAAAAATACAATTACTGCCGCGTTTAATGCACTAGCATATAAATACGTAACCTTATACCAGTATTAATGCATATTCTAAAATATGAACTGAATTTCATATACAGTGATCTTCCGCCTAATCTAGAAATGTTGAGGATTCTTCAAGTTCGTCTTGGAGAAACATATTTGTAACTCATTGTGTAATGCTTTTACGAAAAACAGAAAGCCAGTTGAAGAAGATTTTAATAATCCTATGAAAGTATTCGCAGACAAATATTATTTATACATTTTACTCTCTGTATTGCTCCAAAATACCGATATTTGTGTCTATGTGACATTAAGAACGTGCCTAATGTTGCAACACGCAAAAAAAAAATTCAAGTTCTGAGATTAAATGCATACTAAACCTTATCTTGATATTTGCAGACACTCGAGATTGTTCAAAATAATCTTAGAATCAAGCTCCATGACAGAAATTCCTATGAAAAAGAGAAATTACTGTTCAGGTCTTAACCTCACTTGCAACCTAGAATAAAAAACCAATAACAAATGGGTTATGTTTTAATTTCTTGTATCATACATTTATACAAAAAATATGCAAGGGATGAACACAAATGCAGTTTCAATAAAAATCTATGAATGAGATTGTGAAATAGAAACCTACATGACAAAAAGTTATGACAATTAAAATTTTAAAACAGTATTTATTACATCTCAAACGAAGGAAAACCTTTGGCATAATATAGCATTACCGTTCACGTACGCAGCAGCATTCTCTATTACGAGATAGATAAGAGAATTACACTTATTTTTAGCCTAGACCTGATGCAAAAATAATAGGACAGTCATCTCGCACCATCATATTTTCATTTATTAATTCCCGAAAGCCCATATGCCCTACGCTATTGCGCTGCCACCTAAATATTCAAAATTCTGAACAGTCGTGTATTCCGTTGAAGTTAAATTGTTTCTGGCACGGCAACCATATCACCTCTGTCCAAAAACTTACCCCGTGAGAGTGGTGCAAATTACAGCCAGTCTGGTGCAACACAACCAGATGAATAGGAACAAGTAGTAGTAGTAACAAGGTCGCAAGCGCTTCAGTAGATCCTACTATATCAAAAACAAGATACTATATGAACAAGAACGAGAAAATACGCGAGTTTATCTCACAGACTCTGAAGGCCCAGCACGATCATCCTGAAGCTCAAGTCGTCTGCCTCCCACTGCCCTGTGAGGGTAGACCAGGTTGCTTAATTACAGTAAGGCGGCCCAGATGACCACCGCTTTGAGCTGCCTTTTGCAAATACAGGGCTTGTATGAGAGGCAGTCTGTGTATGTTATCCCGTTAGTCTATTGAAAAAAGTGTGAGCTCACACTGGACAGTAAAATGAGACTGCAAGCAACAAATGTGAAGTGATGAGTGTAACGAATACACGACTATGAGAAAAATAAATCTTGACAATGACTGGTACGCATGTGAGAAACTCAGAAAGGAATATGAAAAAAGATTGAGCGATTTAAAGAATTCCACTATTTACATAGATTCTTACATCGAACGAACATCTCAAAGACAAAGTGACTTGAACCAATTACCTAAAACGAATAAATTTTCTCTCTAGAGACGAATACCAATAAACTATCGAAGTAACTGTTACTAGTCTTAAGTAACAACTGCAAATTAATTACAAAAAGACTCACTACAATCAACAAAAACATCATCTTTAGCAGTACTTACTGAACGACAATTCAGATTTTCACTTTAATGAAGGCCTTTAGAATTCACTTCTGAAAAAATTTACTCGCAGACAAATTAAGCAGTCACTCACCTTATGTCGTATGGGTTGTGAATGGTAAAAACTAATTTTCCGGTGACCAGTATTTACAAAAAATCTTGAGTGCACTTGAATGAACTCGGTAGTTTGACACAGTCCATCAGCAAGAACTGTGCAGCTAATTCAAATAGAGCAGAAAGGGTATAGATTATAAGGAAATAGGAAAGTAATGAAGATTCGCCTTCAGAAAGTGGATACCTTACAGTAATTCCTAAACCGAAAGAAAAATTATCTGAACTGCTACAGACGCACATTCATCAATCTTGCAATTCGTCCTTGCACTTAGTACATGAAAGAATGAATAAGATCAAATTAAATTGAAAGAAACAAATACCGGTAAATTTCATCAAAAAATAAAATGAATTACAGCATATAGAAAAAAGTAATGCTTTTAGAATGTGCATTCCTAATTAAATGCTACAGAAACGACTCAAGCTAATCAAGAATGAAACTGACCAATTGAAGGAACCAATGAAGTTCGACGGCTCCAAGATAAAGAGCAGCGATGTTAACCGTACAAGAAAAACGTGCATCTCCATAGGAATATTTACAATTAGCTCCCTTAAAAGGATAAGGGTATTTTACACATCATAGATAACACTAGATAATCGTCGTACAAAAACTTACAGATTTCTAAAATAAATACAGCTACATGAATACATCATAAACGAGTTCCCTCACAGCAACATAGGTAACATCGCACACATTATAACAGTGGCGATGGAATAGATACAATTTGAAGAACTTGTTAGAAGGGATCCATTGTTTCCAAACATCTGGCAGCCTATAAATGGATCTCAATCCAACATTGAATTTCAGTGAACATCTCCATCATACAGACTTGACTCCAATTGCACCTAGAATGCCTCTCGTTGTAGGCTAACCAGCCCACCTCTTCAATTTCATTTCTTTACCTTGGTCACTAGAAAAGTGAATTGGTTACAATTCATTTACATGTAATTTCGCAATGCTTCGGGACATATTAAAACACGATGGCATGTGCAATTGATAAAGCTGATATTATTTTCATCCATTTAAATTGACTAATTATTAAATTTAGCAGTACATTAACCATACTTAAGCTCACCGAGCAGACGAATGCCAGCGCAAGCACGAAACGAGGTTATCAAAAAGAGCTACAATTGTCTCACACTTTATCATGAGCTTAAAGTGTTGTGAAAGTATAACGCACATGTGACATACGCATACTCCAAGTCACGCATTGACAAATGTAGAAGCAGCAATAACCATAGTAGCGTGCAATTGTCAGTCTCTTCATGCAAGGAAAAATTTCAAAAACTTACAGTGGAATTAAGCTTCGACTGTTATGTACTTGATGTGCATAACTTCTCAGTACCAGTTGCCATATCACAAATAACTCAGCAAGCGTACAAGAGCCGTGAAAGCTCTCGTACGTCCACGCAAGGAAGCTTCCATTTCATTAAGAATAGTTGATCACATTAAAAGAGGATCTTTCCGAGTGAATGAACGAACTACTTGGAGGTTGGAGGAGACATGCCAGGAGGCATGGTGAGGGAAGCTGTGACCAGGTCAGACATAACAGGAAATGTCACTTCAGCGTCCATGAGTTTCTTCTGAGCCCACAGCAGTAGTTTCAGCAGCTCACTCAGTAGTGGCGAGGTTTCCTCAAAGTTCTCAGCTTTTAAGATGGCGGCGTTAAGTTCACTGGCTACCTGAGAACAAAAAGTCGTCTTGAAATGAGGGAGGGAATGAAATTCAGTGGGTACCTGAGACAAAAGATAGTTTACAATGAGGAATAGAGTTCACTCAATGCCTTGTCTTCAATAGCTATCCGAAATCAGATGGTTGTTTGGAAATAATACTGAATGAGCTCAAGAACAGAACCACGTCATAAAATGTAATAATTTAGTTCATGCGCAAGGATCAGATCAAGCACCTATAGTACGCACAAACAGAAATACGCAACTGACTTTCTGTCTGTGAGAAGGATGAAGCAAGTCGGCAAAAGGAGACGAGAGAGGCTGAGGGAAGGCCAGCAGAGCTAAGGTCCTCTCGAGCTGCTGCCGCACGTTAGGGTCACTGGCTCCTCTTTCTGCCAGATGCTCCTGTGCATACACTACTGCATCCTCGACCTTGCCTTCTCGGATCAGTTCCAGCAACACCAGTTGCTGTAAACCAAGATTAGGGTAGAGTTCTTAGCATACGCATTATGTTCAGCATACATGGAAGAGTTTTGCTTGTATGAATGGGCTTTCCATACATAAGGGTTAATGTTCTACAAAAAAGGGTGACAGTCAATTCTTCATTCACTTTTAAAATGCCACTAGAAATGCAGTTTACAAGAGAACAAAGGGCTTCAAGGGTTATCAATTATTTATTGACTGAAAAGCTTTGAACAGTTACAAATATTAGGTCATCAACACTATCCTGATATACCTTAGCTAACTATGAAAGCCCTTTGGAAAGTATAAGACTGAATGAACAAGTTTGAATCTGAACAAAGGGTGATTGGTTTACATGAGGACAGAACCAACACATGAAAATATTAACCTTGTTCAAGAAATGATTGATAATTAAACTATCACACTTACATAAACCAATAGACTGATATTCAAGTACATGAATATATCAAATTTCTTGTATTTTGATGTTGAATGAGTGAAATTCAGTTGCAATTGGGTGTTCTTCAGTACTTTACTTGCAAGTGCACACACCTTTGATGGCTTCCACAAACTCATCAAAGAATTAACAATTTTACATGCAACTATGAAATTTTTTCCAACATAGACATAGAATAAGCATACAAACAAAATGATGTCTTAAGAAAACATTTAACTTCAATGGTGCTACAATACATTAGTTATTAAAACTGTGGCCTTTTTTTTGAGACACCCCATATTATGGAACAACCTTGAGTAAATAGGGAAATTTCATTAAAGGAATCAAAATATAGAGTACAAATAAATAGAATTCACCTGTAGATGGAAATATAGCTCAGAATTATCATCCAGAATTTCAGGATGAAGAGTAGTGACCATCCTCATGGCTTCCTGGATGCTGCCCGCCTGGATGGCAGAACGGATTCGAATGCGCTCATCCATGAGGCCGAGATCCATGGGTGCCGTCACGCCCGCCTCCACCGCAAACTTTTCTGCGGCCTCTTTGAAGCCCTCTGTCATCATAACATGAAAAGTTATTTAATCTGTTAAATCAGATGAATTTAAAGGTAACTAAAATGACTGTATAACTGAAGTTTTGTTATGGAGTAAAAAATAGTGAAAAGCTTTATTATGAAGATAAAATCTTGATTATTTTTAGATGTATAAATACAATAATTTTACTGATTATTAAGGTAGATAAGCTTGTTGTCTTTACATCATGCATATTCAGCTCTACTGAAAGACAACTTATTATCATAAATTAAGATACAAAATCTGGTATATTATTATATATGATTATCATGTTGAATTGAAATATAAACCTTCTGCATTCTTTTCCCCACATCTCCATTCACACTTTTAGTTTCACCAATTAATTGGCATAATACTTTAAAAGCAAGCCAAAAAACAAATTACTACATACTCAAATAACTCTTGAGATCTATATACTGTAACATGGCACATTCATTTTCACATAAGAAAATACAATGAAAGTAGCTGTTGTAAACTAACACTTACCTGTCACTAAATAGTTCATAACTAGATTATTCATGTATGTCCTTTGTAGCAAAGTTTGACTGTTCTCTTCTTTCCATTGTTTAATATCAGAAGCTTGGGCTCCATCAACAGAGACATTCATGTCTTCTGATGAATCAGAATTTCCCCTCATATTGATCTCAAGTAATTGAAAGTGTCACTAATTAAAATCTGAAACAGAAATAGGCACACTGCACAAAACAACAACACACCATAGTATTTTTCTATATTTCATATGAAGAGCCAATAGATGACGGCAAATACAATATACAAGTAGCATCTCAGTTTCCTGAAATGAATTTAAATGGCATTGACTGCAGTTCATTGTTGCTGTAAATTGAAACATCATAAAACTGAATAATGTTCATTTGAAATTCATTCATTTTAAATCCAACTTGACTTATTTAATTGAACTTGCAATTTAAAATTCAACTGGAGTTATTTTAAAATACAACTTTTTTAAATTGAACATGACTTATTTGATATTGAACTTTATCTTTTTGAAATAGAACATGACTTATTTGATATTGAACTTTGTTTATTTCAAGTTGAACTGGATTCATTTTAAATTGAACATGACATTTGAAATTGAACATAACATAGATGATACTGAACTAGACTTATTTGAAATTGAACATGAGTTATAATGAAATGAACTTAACTAAATCAAACAGAAGTCAAAATGGTGTAGATGATGATCACATGAGCATTAAACCTAAATGGATAACATTTAGGTGAACTTCTTACAAAGCTTTAGCCCAATTACGCTTTTAATCTCTGTTTTACAACATCCCCTTCATAATATATCTATTTAAAACTCATGACCAAATGGAAAACTATGTATACAAAACAATTACTTCTATAATTTGAAATCATCACGGATATTTTTCCTACGTGTGACTCCAGGCTTTGAGTATCCACGTACTATATATTTTAACGTTTAACCGAACACCTCATCAAATTCGTGTGCATATACAGCTTAATTACATGTTGAAAAAATGTAATAAATGACAGTAAGAACGATAGCTTTCCATTAGAAGATATAGATAAACTCAAACTAAACATAACACGCACACTCGCGGTTAAGCCATACTTAGACTTAGACTTAGACTTAGATCGAGGGCCAGCGTTTGGCTGGGGCCTTTGTAACGGCCTTCAATTCCCTCCAATACACACGCACATATAACAGGATGGCATCCCAGAGTTTTTCACATTGAAGAAAAATGCCTATTCAACCTCCCTGTCGCTTATTCCATGCATACACTAAGAAATCTTTCATTGCATTCACAACAGTCATGTTACACTCCTCATCTAGCCCTACAAGATATCTCATAGCATAGCATCCGCTGTTCTATGATCCCGTTATCAGGAGCCAGGTCGCTATTTCAACTGGCGGACGTAAAATCCCAAAATGACGTTTCTGGAGCGATATTGTAAGAAAATCATATTTTATAAAAGTTTATCTGTCATAGGATGATATGAATAATTCTTGTAGACAAAATGGGACAACTGAAATACTTCTACCATGGAAAATATTCATTACTTAGATTTGAAGTCATAATGATTTCCGGGAACGGTAATTTCAACGCAGTAATATTTTTCCTATTCCTTTGGACCTGTATTATTTCAGCTCTACGCTGCATGAAGCTATCTTTACTTGCAAACATTTATCTCTAATTCAAATTCTACGTATTAATAACTTCATTTTATACTAATATTCATCAGTTATGAAGAAGATATGTTACTAAGTTCGATGATTATTCATCTAAAATTGGATCGGAAAATATTGTTTATTGTTAATTTCAATCAGAAACATATATAAGTCTAGGGATTGAAATTAATTTGCACCTTGTCAGTGATGTGTCTCTAAATTTTGTTATAATCTCGTGTCTCTGATAATACACGCAGTTCATGTAACGATTAAAAGATTCTATATGACTTACAGGAACAAATAATACGATGGCATAATTTAAATTTCTCATTTATTATTCATATTTGCATGTTAATACAAGATGAGAGGACCTTGCAGGTAGTAGTTCCGTTTATGTTTGCAGCCGTAGTAGAAAGTAAATAAATGGATAAATTTCATTTCCAATATAGTAAACAATGGATACTCGCCAATATGGTAGATCGGCGAGCATTCCCGCTTGCGATACGGGAGCACCCAGGTTCAATTCCCGTCCCTGTCTTGGTCTGTTTCTGCCTTATCACCGACTGACGAAAAACATGTTCAGAACTCTGTGACGCTAGACGCCTAGAGTAAAACTAGACCTGTACCAAGCTCATCAAAATACCCCTACTTAGCCTCTATTTCATGTTACAGAACGGAGGATGAAAATAGTCGCTTAGAACATTTTCACTAGTCCAAGATATTAGCATTAGTAATTGCAAATCCAATGTATCTGTATTGCATGCTTGGTTTTAAATGAAGTTTTTTCTTCCGTTCAATTAAATAGAAAAAAGAGATTGATATAAAGCAGTTCAATGAAGAAATAAAATTGAAAACAATGATGTATTTATTTATAGAGCAATGCAGAGAAGCATTGAATTGAACAACTGAAGTGAATTATTGGACTGAAACACAGAAATGAAGTATTAAAATGAAGCACACAAATGGGTCTATAATAATTTAACCATGATGAATACATTACAAATAAGCTAAATAAAAAAATGATGGGATCAACGTTGAAGGAATCCGAGCCTCTAGGCATACAATAATGAATTTAAAAATGCGTAAAATCTATTGCATGGCTTCTATGTGGGGGATATTAAAATACACATAAATTTCTGGACACTTTATTTTACGAGTCACATGGAATACTTACTTATGCATCAATTTCTGTCCGCAAAATAGCAGGCAAATAAACTCAGATATGTAATGTATGAAACGAACAAACTAGAACTCGTTCTCTGCAATTATTTTGTTTTAGTATGTTTAGATATTAATGGTAGCCAAGTTACGGTGTTGCTCCCTCCAATTCAGGCAGCGACTCAGTGAATATTCCTAAGATTCCTAATAGCACTTTCTTTAGAGTAATTAATTCAGCATCCCCCAGCCTCAGACTTAATGCTCTGATGCAATTATGCAATCTTATGCTTAGTTCTTCAATTTTGATAAGACGGCAAAATATTTAAATCCTTAACCACTCAAATGGGCGGTCAAAGTTAAACACACCATAGTTATGCTTGCGTGATGAAATGTTGAGTGAACTTCTAGATAAGACAATAAAGAAATTAACCATGAAAAATCGAGACAGTGAATGTGAAAACATATCGTTCAATTATCAATTGCACAAAAAATATTGCTACTTGTGTCAGAAAAACACCATTCAATTGTGGTTTTTAAATTATTCCTCGTCAATTTTCTGATAATATACTTTATTTCAAAAGTTTCTATGTTTGGACCTTAATTTCTATTATTTCGAATATTACTTGCCAACCAATCAAATATCCAGTGTAGTACACTAAAGAATCATCGCTGCAACACCACACTGAATGTCTACTGTATTATCCCAGTGAGTAATACATTACGACGCTGAAATGCCGCTGCAATACCGGTGACCACTGCCAGCCGTTATTGAAACTAAACCATACGATCATAAAATTAACTTACAACCATAAAATTATGTTCTTCGTATTCGACGTTGCAGTTTGGTATTCAGCAGCGGCAAAATTCAGGTCACATTACGTCGAATTCTACATCCATGACCGATACACCTGCAAAAAAAAAACAGTTTTCAGCTTCTTATATTTTGCACAGAGGCTCTACAGACATCGTACATCATGGTTTCATATGAACAAATTTCGTATAATAGGTAGCTATATAACTTTACTCGGGATGCTTAAGGTTCTGTTGATGTAATACATAGTATTTTAAGTATAGGATCCAGTGAGTGTAATTGGGTGCTAGAAAGTTTAAGGAGTTATTAACGAATAATATGAAGCCCTAGCCTCACACTCTTAGTATGATCACCAATTTGATCAGAGAATTTGGTAAAAGCAAATATTGATACAATAAAATTTTTTGGCAATTTTCTACTGGGTTCATATTCCGGAAACGACCAGAAAACTGACATGCAGCTGGAAGTGATGTGCCCTATGCAAAGTAACTCCACGCCCGTGGGACATACATTGTTACAGGCAACATTCGATATTACTAAACACATTGAATGTACGAAAAGTTGTTTCTACTTCTAATGCATGATATTTTTTATTTTGCACCTTTGTATGTTGACATTTTAGTCAGAGAAAAATGCCTTGTACTTCTACTCTTTACTATTTTGCCAAACAGGGTTTATAGTTTTAAGAATTGACCTATGAATGAGCCTGTGAATATTTCTAAAATAAATTCATTTTAACTATCATTAAGATTTTCACAGATTTAATCTAAATGCATGAGCACACGGAATAGGTCTTCAAATCAGATAATAGGTCTTCATATTATGTTTCATGAGATAGTTTACCGAAAGCTTAAGTATTGCCAAGTGGGTTGTGGTGTTCCAGATAGTCTGATACCAAGGACTACTATAGTAGTCCTTGTCGGAAACAAATATGTGGCTCAAGCGCAGTTCTTCCTACCAGTAGTCAGGACTATGCCTCCATACAATTCTAGCGATGCCTATGTTTGAGGCTGGGTTTCTGCTGGTGACCAACGTTGATTTACGTATTATAGGCTGAAGGAAATACGCTGAGGCATTAAAGCACTGATGTGCATGTAAGAGGTATTCATGGCTGTCAACTGTGGTTGGAGGGAGTGTGTTTCATTATTTTACTAGCAGACCCACGCTTAAAAATTCACTTAGTTTTTACCGTTTTTTTTCGTTTGACTTGCCAGTGGACGCAGGCTTTGCGAAGGAGTTTCCATATTGAAGGATGTGCCTTTGGTATCCACAATACAATACTTACAATACAAGTATACCCTACCAAATTTCCTCCTATCTAAATCTTTACGAGCGTCACAGAGAGACAGACCAAGCAAGTAACAAACTGTGGATTATTGTACAGTGGAATTATCGAAATAATTGAAGTCTAAGAAGTGAGTTTAACTTCAGCTGCAGTTCACAAAATTACGACCACGGATGTGAGCGAAATTCTATTCCGTGCTACGCATTTCCGTGTCGCTTTGGGTAACCGTTTAAGACGCGCAATGTCACCAGCTATATTCAAAGGAGTAAGTGCATGGATCGTAAATAATTATCTTTTAAAAGTATATTAATCTTAGAGTGCTGGGACATAACTTTTTTTATGTAACACTCACAGTGCGGCCGTTCAGAGGCTGAGTTGAGCGGAAGTTGTTCACAATTTTGTTGCCTTTGTTGTCAGCCAGCTGACGCAGCTTGTTCAACTGGAAATTAGAATGCATTTGAAGTATCAGTTGAAAAATGCTTCTATAGCCTTTCGAAATGTCAGTAAACTCTTTGAACGAATTCACTGAAAGGGCAAAAATATGATTAATGTAATTCTAACAATAAATTTAAATTTTACCTTCATTTCCCGAACGTTCTTGCAGTAACGTATAATTAATTTGCAAAGTTATTTCTACAGTATTTAATGGCTTCTCACCACTGTGCATTCAAGTGTCTAAAAATAAAAATGACTCCTATTGGTAATTCTATACGTACCAATGTATATGAGAGATTACAACGTGATGATAAAGGAAAAGTAACAATCGAGGGGTGTACAGCACTAGTGGACTACTTGCATTTTTTCCCACGGGAAAAAATGCAAGTAGTACACTAGTGCTGTCCACCCTTCAATTTTAATGCCTATGATGATGTAAAACGCTATAAAATTATTCGATCCTTCACTTGCAAAATGACTGTTTTTTTTTGTATTACATGAACGTCCTGATGCCTGTGCGTGAATAATGATGATTTTCAGAGTAATCGTCTCTCCTCCGACATTCACTACACTCTACTCAAACTTTGGTGCCTGTGCGTGATTAGTGCCTGATGACATGAGACTTTAGTAGCGACGCAAAAATAAACCAATTGGCTAGTTCTTTTTTCCATACGCTGTTTTATTCTATAAAACTTTATTCCTGAGAATCAGATATTTTTTGTCTCCACGTAGTATCTCAAAAACACTTTTAATGCTGTTTTTGCCCAGGTTTAAGTGTATGCACATTCGAAACTTCAAATAAACCCCCTCCAAATTCATGGCAATAATGACATTCCGTAAAGACATTTGATTTAGTTCACAGGCAACTATCAAAATCTACTAGATGCCTATTTATTTGATGGTTGAGTACTGTATATACGTTACCGAGAGATGATCTTAGAAAGCATAATTTTATATTGTTCATAACAACTAATATTGAATACACCTCAGAGCAATTTCTACTTATGATTAGCTGGCCGAAAAATAGTTACAGCGTTCACGCAGCCGCTGCAGCTTTGCTCTCCAGTCCTTGAACTTTTTTGGATGAAAACAGCAAGGTGAGCTTTTATAGCAATGCCTCGTAACTTTCAGAAGTTTACCCGAGCTAAATTGTAGTGGAATTTCTACTTCTGTGGCCATAATCTCTCACATGTGTTATAAATTCTTTAAAATTCAATGATTTCAGTATTTCAAATGAGTATTTTCAAAC
This sequence comes from Trinorchestia longiramus, assembly GCA_006783055.1. NCBI lineage: Eukaryota > Metazoa > Arthropoda > Malacostraca > Amphipoda > Talitridae > Trinorchestia > Trinorchestia longiramus. Next base: position 54,568 of record VCRD01002424.1, on the reverse strand, counting down.
TTACATTTAAAAATGCTGCTTCAAGTTAACGTGATGCACTGCACTGGAGAAGATGAAACAACGCTTTCTGATCATTGATTGCGTATCAAATAACATTAACATTATTCAGTACACTGAGGTTGACATTGTTAGCATGAAGATTGTTCTGGCATACCACACCACGTCGGATAAAAACTCCCCATACAAAGTGGATGAAATTTGACGCAGTCCTTTTATGCAAGGCTTGAATTATCGCAGTATTGGGACGTGTCGGGGACTGACCTGTGAGATGGAGACGTGTCGGGGACTGACCTGTGAGATGGAGACGTGTCGGGGACTGACCTGTGAGATGGAGACGTGTCGGGGACTGACCTGTGAGATGGAGACGTGTCGGGGACTGACCTGAGAGATGGAGACGTGCATGGGCTCCTTGAAGACGGTCCAGATGACAGCTTCGTTACACACTGGTGTTGTGAGGCTGCCCGCATAGCGGTAGTACCGGCGCAAGTCATCAGGGAACAAGGAAGTCAATGCGTACGGGGTTTCAACTTCCGCACCTAAAATGAAGTAAAAGCAAGCGAATTTTGGTCCAGAAACTTCAAAGATCGAAGTGTTAGTGTGAAAAATTCTGTGAAATTTGTCACTGCTCAATCTAGCATTAGGCGTTCTCATTATTGCATCCAGAAGATCGAATGCCCTAAAACTGCACAAATCCAACCTATAAAGATTTGCAAAGACTGCACGAGTATTTAACACGTTGACTAAGAGTTGATACATACATACATATGTGTACCACGAGATATATTATTCAAACCGCAATTTGAACAACCGTGGGCCAATGTGTTAATATTGCTATAATTCAGGGCATATATTTCAATTTTTTACAGATTACGTTAAAAATAGTTGACCATTTAAGCTACCATTACAGCGAGTGCTTGAGCTGGGTCATTTTCGAATATGCTATAACTTGAAAACTAGCAGGAGTCAGGTTTTAATCAGATAAATTAAATACTTACTGTCTCCGTTGATGACGTTCTCAGCAGCGCGTAAGATATGGTCAAGAGCAGGATTGTCTTGTGTAGAAACTTCAAAGAAAAATCCAAAAACTGCCAAGCCGTCGGGACGATCCAGCACTTCTTGTAAATTTACTCCTTTCTTAGCGTGGACCATGTGTAGTTCTAGGGGGTACCTGAGGTAGCAGATTGATGCTAGACAGACGTGATTACTTCAGAATTTTGGGAATATGTAGCAAGAAACTCCTGCAGACTTAATTACAGTGTATATTTTCTACGACGAATTCGAGGACTAAAGAAATTCTAAATGAAGTCAGTTAGGGAATTTTATTCCTGTAATTATATGAAGGCCTTGTTCCTGTAGATGCTACTGAAATTATGGCTACAATGGATTGTGAACTGAAGTCAATTTAATCTTGTACTGGAAAAAACTTCAAGAGCTGCTGCAAGAAATGACTATACTCAGGATTCTGTGTGCTACTGTCCGACTGGCAGATCTGAGCGTGAATCACATGTTTCTGCTGGCTGTCAAGTTAGAGACTCTTAATCTACTAGTAGACCCACGCGTGAAAATTCACGTGTTTTTACTGAATTTTTTCGTTTTATTTGCCAATGGACGCGGGCTTTGCGAAGCAGTTTCCACATTGAAGGATGTGCCTATGGTATCCACAATACAATGCTTACAATACATGTATACCCTACCGAATTTCCTCCTATCTAGACCCTTAAGAGCGTCACAGAGACACGGACCAAGCAAGCAAGCAACAAACTGTGTATTATTATATAGTGGGATGGTCCGACTAACTCGCTGGCATGTTCTTCACATGGTTTTATCATTGAGACTGCTCTTCTGGGTAGGCGTAACTGCTGCTATATTTGATCATCTCTTCCAAAAAAAAAACATACTTGACATGGTTCAGACAAACTATCACGCTGATCAAATAAAGCTTATTTTCTTTCTGACATACTGCGTACGATCGTAACAGTTTAACGATCCTGCAAGTTTGTTGCAGTGTTGAACTTTCTTACGAAAAAATTGTACTCACACACATGATAATTCATCAAAATTTATGGAACGTAATAACCACTTTCAGAATGTTCAATTAATGGAAACACGTTTTCATACAGAAATGTTTCGTATCATTGTTCCTATTTGAACACGCACTGAATATATATTAAACACTCACTGAACATATTGAACACTCACGGAACATATAATGAACACTCACTGAACACATATTGAACACTTACTGAACATATATTGAATACTGACAGAACATATTGAACACGCCCTGAACACATATTGACCACTCAATGAACCATCTCTGAACATATTATTGAACACTCACTGAACACATATTGAACACTCACTGAACATATTGAACACTCACTGAACTTATTGAACACTCACTGAACATATATTGAACACTCACTGAACATATTGAACACTCACTGAACATATTGAACACTCACTGAACATATTAAACAATCACTGAACATATTGAACACTCACTGAACATATATTGAACACTCACTGAACATATATTGAACACTCACTGAACATATATTGACCACTCACTGAACATATATCGAACACTCACTGAACATATATTGAACACTCACTGAACATATTGAACACTCACTGAACATATATTGAACACTCACTGAACACATATTGAACACTCACTGAACAGTATCGACGGTGTGTTCAGAGCCCTGAGATTCGTCAGAGCCCCAGTGGAAGTGCATGTTCAGGAGTTCATAAGAACCGCTGAGGCCTCCACCACTGACCGTCGGTTTCGTGTCAAACTCAGACGTTACCGCAACTGAGGGTAATTAAATTGCAATTGAAAGTCCTAATTTTGTATATAATGCTTCACATTCCCAACTGCCACAAAAACGTACGCTTTATCGCACGAAATTATTGCCTAGTGTTCATGCATTAGTTATTGTGCGCAAGAATGCAGAGGTTTCACAGGAAAATTCTACAATTTTCACCACAGATCCCTACTGAAAATTCTTTAAGAAAATAATTTGATTCTCAACGTTCACATGCATTTTTGATGTCAACACTGGTGAAGTTCGAGGCAATTTATTTAATTCCATAAGTGAATTGCTTCCTCACTAAATGTTAATTACTTCTGGGTATTGAATTGCATGTTGGCTCATAATACGATGATTAGAGATACCCGGTCTTAGAGCAATTATTTATTTTTGAATTTATTTCTGTGATCCAGTCATTGAAACACAGTACTGGAAATATACATCAGCCAATGATAACACCATTAATGATTTTGAGCAGTTTCATCTTTCACCAATTTGAAATAAAAATTATTATGTCGTCTTTCTTGACGAGTGGAAATTTTACCTAAAAAAAATTTTAGGCTGGAAACGACGTCTGTATGAACTATCATGTGGTAATTTAGAGCAATTTTATGGTTACTCACGAGTGTGAAAGTTATTTGAAGCATATTGGGCTTTGGGGACATGGTCGTAGTGACGGAAATCGAACGGGATTAAAAAGTTTAGGAAGTTCCATTGTGTCGCAGTTCTCTGGATGTTGATTGGAGACTGGCGTGTGCCTGCGCAGTGTAGGGGAAATTCCGTGCCCCAACTGTCCTTACCTGATGAGGTTAAATATTTCAGCATTACTATTAAAGTACCATGCAAAAAATGTTGGAATAAAATTTTTCAGTAGTGCTAGAAATCTTATTTATCTTCTTAGAGTATGATAGATTTATCATCAATGAACCTTTCCCTAACATTTTTCTATTTTATGAATACAATTCTGAAAAATAAAGTTATATTTGGCCGTGGTAGACTGTCTGAAAGCTTCACTTGCTTTTATTTTGTACTTGAAAATATCATGCCGAGTAAAAGAAGACCAACGTAATAAATTGTTAAAAGTAGTAATTAAATCTTATGCTACCTCATAACAGAGTTCAAAATTAAAAATTAAAATGTGAACGCATAACAAAATATTCATACATTTGAAACGTGCGTGGAATTATTACAGTGATGAAGTTCTATACAAAATACCCTTTAATGAAGTCCTGTGCTAAAGAATGACTGAAAAATGTTAATACCGTTATTTACGCTACGAACAATTTGCCGGAAGAAATAAATAAATTAACTAATTGGCACATAAAACATGTAACATGAATCATCCCGCTGCCGACATGGTTGACGCGGCTAGAAATACGGCATGGGACTTGGGTAAAACAACCGAATAATTATCGAAGTAATTATCCGACCCAAGAATGGGCCAGAAGGTTCGTTCTTAAAGCCTCATTCTATTCTATTTTATTTATTTTTATCTTCAGATGATAAAAAATCAATGCATTGAAAATCTCAAGATGCTTCAATGTATTGAGAATAGTTTCAAATTTGCAATTAATATTATTTCTACTAAGGGCAAGGTTAGTATCCGACAATTTACGATATTTACGTTGCCGTAACTCACCAGATCTCATGCCCCTCTACCACTAACCCCGGTTATCGATGTAAAAACAACAACACTTAATTCTTTATAGAGGCCACCTACGCAAACAAACCCCATGGACAGACTTCCACCACTCAACAGATGTGCGCACAGCGCTCATTTCTCTTCCCCTCCTAGCATCCCTATCCGTTTCACCCCTATACTTGGCACACCCTGTGTCCAACTCTCCCTCAAATCTTTCCTACTGGTACCGATCACCACCAACTCACCGCTGTAGGTGTAGTCCACAGCCAGTGTTCCTGAAAGCGTAGAATAAAACAACATCAAAATGTGTAATCAAACTGAGTTTGAGTCACAAAAAAATTCCAAGTTAAACGTCCGTATCTGTTTTTCTCTCTAGAATGAAGACGAAATAGAAACAATATTGCCCATCAGATATATCGGAAACAAATTCGCCTAACGTTTTGACAGCACTGTCAGGTAATGTTAAAACTAAAAATAGTTAAGTTTTGATGAGCTGAACACACAATTAGTAATAAAATTATTCGTACACCCACCAATGTTTAATACTTTCAGTAATTTATTAGAATTTAATGCCTGTATGATTTCAAACTCTTTATATGTTATTACGTCCATGAAATGGAACTTAAAATTCAGTTTTTAGAACAACAAATTTATTTTAACGTATTTAACATGCACGTTAAAAATCAATTCACAAAAATATTCGTAAAATCAGAACAATGGAACACAATAACAAAATTAGTCAATAGCATAATTATTCATAGTACATCAAACGGTTTTCATACTTTGTTATCAAATTTTAACACGCTTGTGCTGGGATATTCTTTCATTCTTCAATGGCTATATGTTCTAATTTTTGAAGGTTTTTCAATATATTCGAATTTTTAGATCTCGCCTTATATTTTCAAGGGGATTCAAGTCTGGACTCATCGAAGACCAGGACAAAGCTATAATTTTGCTTTTCTAGAGCCATACAGTCACAGATTTAGACGTAGTTTTAATGTCATTGTAGTGCTTAACACGTTGACTCCGAAGTGGTACGTATGTGTACCACGTAGGTTAGGTTCTGTAATTTTTTCAGATCCTTCTAGTGACTATGCGTACAAAGTGAAGTTTTACACCAATCAGGGAATCGGAGTTAACGTGTTAAGATTAAACTGCCGGCCGAGCGCAAGATTTTATTCCGATTACTTGAGGTTTTTATTCAGTGTGTTGATGCAGTCATCAGATTTCAGTACTTTTTTGATTGCTATTAAATCGCCAGTGATCGAGCTGAAACAATCCCAAAATATCACGCAAGCACATCCATGTTCGACTGCTGGCACTACGTTCTTTGGGATAACTATAATTACATATCAATTTTTGTTTCATCACGACACATTACTTGATCCCTGCAAAAAAATTTCCTTACTTATGAAAGTTTTGGCAAAATTACAGCGTGTGAAAGACGATGTGGCTTATGAAGAGGCGTCCGTCGTGGTTCATGTCCATTACAACTATTTTGATGTCAACAACGTTGAATTGTACAAGTACTTACTCTGAAACCCTGTACATCCAAGTCTTTGGTGATGTCTTCTGACATAACTTTTAATTTCATATTAACCATACGACACAGCTTGCGCGTAGCTCTTGTTGACAATTTCAAAGGTCTTCCACTCCCAGGAAAAATCACTGTCGTACCAAACTCTTTTAATTTCTTGATGACATACTGTGCGGTAGATCTAGAGAATAATTCCTTAACTATTACTGGACTCGTGAGAGTCAATAATCCCTTGCCTCAAATCAACGCTGAGTTCTTTTGTCTCATCCACTTTCGTTTCTTTTGTCATTCTCATTACAATCAGAATGACAATGATGATGCTTATTGCACCACACTGTGTTCGTTACTAAAACTCTATAATATCCTGGTAAATAAATTTCTACAATACTGCGAGCATATAATATAAATTTGAATTTCATTAATTCCATAATGATACTTTTAAAAGGGAAATTTTTATGGTACGAATATTTTCGTTGATACAGTTTTGCATGACGTTCTTGTTAAATTTGTCGAATTAACGTGCTTTGAAAACCGAGTTTTAAATTTTTTTTATGTTCTCAATAACATGTAACGAGTTTGAAATCATACGAGTATTTAATTTTAAAATACAAATAAAAGTATTAAACATTAGTAGGAGTTCGAATAATTTCGTCACTGATTTAATTCAAACACATTCTTGTGAATGAAAAAACTGAAAAACAACATTTGTTGTTGTGCAGTGAGTTTACTTGACGAAAGTGAAGCTTTGCATTTCACTTAATTTTTGTTTGCACTTTAAACAACTGATATTTAAAATTTCATATCGACTGAAGGTAATGATCAGGTATGTTTCGTCAAGCCTATGAATCAATTAGTCTCGGAATAGCATTTTTTAGAATCGGAAATGGAATTAAATGAAAAACTGAAACTAAATAGATCATACATGTCTGGAACACAGATTTTAGTAGTAAACTTAATGAACTTGCTGTTTTTTAACTGAAAATATTGTCAATTATTCCTAGAAATTTATCAATTATAGAGCATAATCATGGTTGAATTAATTATTTTTTCCTGTCAAGTTTTATAATTATTTACTTCAGTACAAAGAAGCAATTAGGTGTGATTCAGAAGAGTTGAGAATGAGCCTTGCATATGAATTTAATTTTCTTTGGCTGTTCTTATTAGAGGATATTCTAGTTATCTAAACATAGTTCTATAATAATGTTAAGATTTTTTCATAATTTTCACAATCGTTAGTATCGTATCCTACATTAGTTCAGAAGGCTACTAATGAAAGTGTAACATTAAATATATCAAAATAATTTTCTTTAATATTCTTAACGTAGCACAGTGAAATAGTTTAGTCAAAAAAATAATTTTCTTTGACCTTTAATACATAAGATCTATCAACTCATGACGTAAATATGTCGGTGTTCTTAGATTAACTGATGACCCACTAATGTCAATTACTCTGATGCACAAGTTAAGTAACACAAATAATGGAAATAGGTAATATAAATCGATAAAATACATTCCAGGACGCAGAACCTTTATAGTTCGTGAATAACAAGCTTCGCGAACAAAAAAGCAAACAAAAATTACACTGAATTTCAGCTGTTTTAAAATCTTACTGGAAACTGCATTTACCTTTCACTGACAGAACAACGAAGATTAGTGCAACACACAAGAAGGAGTTCATAGCGGCGAGGTCGCAGGTGTGTGCAGTGCAGGTGCGGTCAGCTAAATGACATGTACGCACGCAGTTGCTCAGAGGAAACCTAAAACAGCAAGCATCTATATATACACATCGAGGAGTCAATATTAGGCTTAACAAACGTAAGCCTTATGACACGTGTCTAGATATCGATCCAGGCTTGCATATGTTTCAATCGCAATAATTCAAGTTCATCGTTGCGTCAAGTTATTTCACTGTCGCAGTTCATTGTTGCTCGTTGAGGTGTACTTTATTCTGGGTACTGCCTCATTGGCTGTAGTGTGCGTTTTTTTGCAATTTGTTTAGTTTAATAAAGAACACCATCTTTACCAGGGAAGCAGTATCATGTAAGTGATTTTATTTGTTATGAGAGCATAAATATTTCAAATATAGCGTATCCGTAGGCACCTAAAGTAAAGAATCAGCAATAGCATATTGGTCCCATGATGTTTTTACTGAACAATGATGCGTAATTTCAACATAAAGTGTAATTGCGCTTTTATTTGCAACAAATACATGAAAACATATTGATCACGTGTATACGTGAGTTTATCTCTGTGAAATGAAGGTCAGTTTCTTCGTCTCTTCAAAAAATTGAATGTACATAGCATAAAAGGCATGTTTTCTGTCTCAACAATATCCGAAACGCAATACTTTGAATAGTTCGTCTATGTTTGCACCGGGATAATAATAAAATATTGTTCCATATAATACCAATGATGGCAGTATAATTCAAGATCTACGCCCACCTGCGTTCGAAATTCAAAGCACTGAAAACATATTCAAAAATTATCTCCCCAAATCTTGGATAACGGACTTTACTTCTTTACTTCACTTCTTCTCACTTTTTTTCTTCTTCTTCACTTCTTCACTTCTTCTTCACCACCCACCCCTCCACTTCTGTAAGGTAGGAATTCCATATCATTCTTAACTCCAAGGGCCTGTGTACATATTATTGATTGCGATGCGTGTGCTTGATTGAAATGTTTGTGTATGCTTGAGGTACAGGTACGTGATTACTGCTTTTACTTTAGCTGGCATGAAACTTGGGCAACAGCCTAAGAATAGGCTGAACGGCTCGTTCCTGTCGCCGTATTCTGTTCTATGCGTACATGGAGCAGAATAACCCATTTTTTGGGAAAGTTACAGTGCACTTTTTAACAATTGTTCTATGTTTCAGATTTCAACCTTCATGGATCTCCCCGTATTTTCCGTTGATTTTTTAGAAGGTGCCTAAGCAACAGTTTCTTCGAAGTTATCTGGAAATCTCTTACAATAGATTTTGTTTAAGTACCCGTGTGAGATGGTTATTTTAGGATCCTGCTCTGTCTCGCTCCATCTTAATATTGAGATTCTCCACGGTGATTGTGACTGTCTTGTCGGTTCCGATCTCATATTGTAAGGCTTCTTAGATTCCTCCTTACCTTGTAGACTCGCTCTGAATAGTTTAAATGTCTTCAGTTGATTCAAAATCTCAGCCTATCACGAGTGTTCAAACAGGGTCTGGATGCTTGCAACGCTGCTACTTCCGAGCTTTATCTCTTTATCTACTTTTTGCGCATCTTTGCTATTAGAACTGCTTGAACAGAATGCCCGATTTACTCCAACTAGATCAGAATCGGTACTATCAGCATGTGAACTCCTGAAGTACCTTCGTTCAATCTACATTTTACCAGATGTCTTCAGTCCCACTCCACTGTTATGGTGTGTTGCTTCATCATTAGTGCCATCACCTGTAGCCTGAAGTTTCGCTTGGATGTTCTGTGTCGGTCGAATCATTCCTGCGATATGAGACCTTTATGAAGATTACTCCTCTGAGTTTCCTGACGGTTGAAGGTGCCCACTTCAAAATCAATTTAGTGTGAGGTCTAGAAGTGTTCGTCTAGCCGTGTTGTTATCGTACAGTTGTCATTCTAGTGCTTTACTTTCTGTAAATCTAATCTAGTTGGAAACTGAGTAATTATCTATAGATTTCCCTCATTAATGGAGTTAATTTTTCGTTAATAAAGAGATATTTCTTATTCATTTAAATTTTCAAATCATGATAATTTGAATAAGACTGCTCACCAGTTTCATATACGGTAGTTGTTCATTCTTTTCACACCTTAGAGTGAATCTGTGATTGCAGTTTCATAAGTTTCTTACGAGTTTCTGATTGGAGTTACATGGTGAATTGAACCTAAGACTCAGCTGTGATGTCCCTGCAGAATTATATGCAATATGGTTGATGACCTTCCAATATCATTTACATAATCACAACTTGGATTTTATATTTTCAAGTCAGTACTTGTACAAAGGGAGTAAATTTTACCATTGCTTATAACTTGTGTTCACATTCACTTCCCATAATTTCCACGTACATATTTTGTAACAAGTCTATCAATAAAAATGTAAGCACACAGCGAGTTTTAAAACAAGGTACACGGTGTGTAAGGAACTAAACAAATAAAATTAGTGACTTATTTAACCACACATGACTTCAGAAGTCACCTGGAATTTATCTGAATGTTTTGAAAGGTAAAATAACGAGCAACTGAGGCGTCAAAACCACGGAACAGGAAACTGTACTTTTTTGAATTCCGGTTGAGAACATTTTCCCGTACGATTTTTTAATACAAACTCTTTCACAGTATATTATCATAGTTTAACGGCATGGGTCATGCTGAAATAACTACTCAAGAATATCGTATAGTAAAAATAAACAGAGATGTACATAAAAACGTAGACTCCTCCTTTTTATATTTCGTATTTATTGGGGCTCTGTAAACTTTTCCACGTAGCCACCGGCCAAAACTTTGGTTGATTTTTTTTCCCGAATTCTAATACATGAGCTGGTCTAACGAAATATACAGTTGCTCACAATATACACAGGATCACACTATACAGGTGCTCACAATACGAGTATACAGGAACTCACAATGTACAGGTTCTCACAATATACAATAACTCACAATATACTGGAACTCACAATATACAGGAGGTGCTCACAGTATACAGGAGGTACTCACAGTATACAGGAGGTACTCACAGTATACAGGAGGTACTCACAGTATACAGGAGGTACTCACAGTATACAAGGGGTACTCACACTGTAAATAATTTAGTCCACTCTTCACAAGGTTTCTATCCTCAACGGATTTTCTCCAAAATCCAATAAAAAGAACTCACCATAATACTCATCATATTAACCCAATAAAAAATACACATCATATTAACCCAATAAAAAGAACTCACCATAATACTCATCACATTAATCCAATAAAAAGAACTCATCATAATACTCTGGTCTCCTACCTTACGAAAAGATATTAATAAAATGGAAAAAATACAACGGAAAGCAACGAAGATGATTCCAAAACTCC